>QLPM01007283.1:0-14749 GCA_003314695.1 Albatrellus sp. MG142 | reverse complement strand
CCAACGGTGCGGTTCATGGTTCAGAACCAGTTCGGGTGGTTCAGAACCGCACCCCGGCAACATTACTCTCAAGGGGAAAAAGGGACAACAGAAACTTGATTCTGCCCTAGCTACAGTATGGTATATATATCTAGTCTGGTAACTAGGGACAGTGATGGGGATAAACATAGAATGCAAGGGAATCATAAATCATAAAAATGTGAAATATAAAACATCTAATAAGGAAATAAAACATAAGAAAAACATACAGGTCTGTATAGTGCCATTCCAGTCGTATTCCATTGTCATATATGAGCCGGGCTCATAAACGTGTAACAATATTAATGGCTGTACACGTTTTTGCAACGTATTCTGAGCGTGCATTGTGCCGTGAAATCCGAGGACTTCGCTTGATTAACTTGATGACTCGATGCGCTAGGCAATGTTATTAACTTGAAAACATCATAGCAGTGAGAGGTTTTCACCGCGATGCATAGTGGTTTCTATAGACACCACTCATCGCGAACCTAAACATGAACGATTCAAAAGTCATGAAGGTGACAGCGTTGAATGAATGGCTTATATGAGTACCTCCTTTGGTCTGTGTCATTGTGTACATACACATTACAGAATAGCATAATAAAAGAGCCACGAGCGTACCTACGAATCAGAATTTGCGTTTTCGAGCCACCCCTTCAAGTCAAGTACTACGGGTCGGCCAGAATCTGTCACCATCCTTACACTCTCCCGCAACGTAGTGATATTCTCGCGGAACATTGGCTCCATGGGTCTATATGCCGGTGGGATCCAGCATACTCGCCGATCGCCTTTCCCCCCTCCGACCCGCCAGATCCAGCCGTCTTCTCGCAGCCTCAACAGCGTCTCTGGAGAGGACGGCACAAGGTCGTCTGCGGCGCATGGAGGGCGGTGCTGGGGAGGTATGGGGAAGAGGCCGTGGTCCGTAAGGATGCATCTGTGGCTGTCAAAGAAGGAGCAGGATGTTGTGCGGTGCGAGGTATGGAATTTGGAGAGCAAGTGGACCCGTTTGGATGATCTTGCCGATGCCACGTCCCAGATATACACCACCCCATAGCTGTCATTTATTAGCAGCTGAGTTCCATCTGCAGCCCAGGCAACACTGTATGCTCCTTGTGCAGCCCAGGTGCCTTGGATGTTGTATAGACTTTCTGCAGTCCAGGTGAGACTGGATGGGCCTTCGGCGGAATCCGAATCTGAATCGATGCGGTATTGAATAACTTCTTCACCTGTGATAGCATCCAGCAGGCAGAAACCACTGCGGTCTAGCAACGCAACCAGGTCGTTCTGTAGAGAAAATGCCGAATAGCTGTTGTAAGGGACACGTGCTGTCCACACCCAAGTCCCGTTGTCCAAGTCCCAGAGCTCGGTTTTATCGTCGAGACGAGTGTAAAGCTTATCTGTGTCCTTATCCTGGTCTTCATCCTCATTCCCATCCTTAAACCTGTCCCCATCTTCGTCCTGGTACTTGCCCCAGTCCAAGTTTTTGCCCCCGCGTTCACCTCCGTCTCCGTCCCCAATTTCAGTCGTAGCTTCATCCCCATCTGCAACCCAGTCCTGGTCCCAGCCCCAGCCCCCATCCATGTACCTATCCCAATCCTCACCTTTGTTAATTTCCAAAGTACAGACTACAACCTGTCTGCTGTCGGAACGAAATGAGATGTGTTGTATTCCGTCGCTGGCAGTGCTGAGTCTGGCGTGAAGCTGACCAGACTGCAAGTTGAAGATGCAGATGTCGGCATCCAACCGTCCATAAAGCGCGAGAAACTTGTCATCTGGAGACATCACCATCGCCTGAGATGACCAGTCGAAAGAATCTTCATGCTGTTTCCACATTAATTTGTTCGACTCTATCGTTCGAACTTCGATACTTCCATCAGAGGAGCTAGTGGCAAAGATAGTACCCAGTGTGGACAAAGCAAGGCTTGTGGTAGAGGGGTCCTTGCGTGACGGGTCTGCGGTATTTTTTTTCAAACGGATGGTAGTGTCACCCGATGCCGAAGCCAAAAGAGACCCACTGGGAGAAAACTGGACATCCCTAATTTGGCCACCATGTCCTTCGAAATGACGGATTCGCTTCCTGGTCTGAATATCCCAGACCTCACTAGTGGAGTCGTAGCCAACAGCCAGATGTGATGAATCCGGTGAGAAGGTCAGTGAAGCTATGTAGGATTGATACATGGGTTGGCTAGACCCGATCGTCGTCTGCTCTGTCCATGTCAGTGTATCCAACACAGTGATATCTCCCGCAATGGTCGAAGAAGCCGAAAGCTTATTGTCTGGTGCCATGACGAAGGTAACGATGTCTCCTGGACAAGCATACTGCCCGACACAGGAAGCTGATTCCAGTTCGAAGACTTGTATGAGCCCACTTGACCGTGCGACAACAAGTCGATGTAGACTAACGAATGTCAATGATCTCACACGTTGGGGTTCATCAAACTCATGTATGGACCAATGAGTGGTGGGTGCTTCGAACACCTTGACGGACCTGTGAGCAGCAGCTGTCGACCAGACATGGACATGCCCTTCTTTGTCTCCTGATGCTATATGTAGACCATCCATCGAGAATGTGACACACCAAACAGGCTGTGAGTGTCCAGTATACACACTGACTTGTGAACCAGTTGCTGCACTCCATATTCTGATGGTATTGTCCCATGAACTTGATGCGATGAGCATCCCATCGGGTGAGTACGTGACTGAAGTGACACCTTTACTGTGGCCTGTCATGATCTGCAGAATAGCTCCAGTCTGAACATTCCATAGCCGGACAGTGCCATCCATCGAACCAGATGCCAGTCGTCCTCCATCTGGTGAAAAGGTGATCGAGGGACATGGTCCAGTGTGTCCCTCTAGTACAAGTACACATGAGCCCCACATCTGTAGTTCCCCCTCCCTGACACAGATGCCCGAGTGTAGCTTTGGTCTGTATACCTGTGACAATCGAGACTCGAAAGGTAGGAATGGGATGACACGGTGGTGAAGTTGCAAACATGCGGCACTGATGACAGGGTAGAACTTTCGTATCATCCTTACAGTGTCGTCCAGAAGGCTGAGTACCTCAGTTGCAGAAGGTGCCAATCTCTATTCCAAATCCCAACCAATATCATTTGTTAATTGTTGTTGTGGAGAAATCGAGAAGTCTCACCTTGACCATCCTGAATGCAGTTTGTAAAGTAGTGATGGCACCATCCAATTTGCCTAATACACTCATCACTTCCAGCCAATTCAGCAATTGGTTCGAGCAGAAGTTGAGAAGTAAGCACAATATTGTATCGGGAATGCTACCATTTGACAAGTGAGATGCCCAATGTCGACATGCATATTGCAAGTGGGCTGGAACATGACTTGCAATTCGGAGCTTAAGATTGTCCACCTCATGGTTGTAGGCCGACGGGTCACCGATCTCGCACATGTCCCGCGAGAGAGTCTGCAGCACACGTAGGCAGTGCTCCGCAATTAAGGTATGCTGCATCTGCGCGTCAACAAAGAAATTTGGGTCATCACATCTATCGCTATCGATGAGGAAATCATGAAATGAGGGATGGATGAGTCGAACGGGTCCACCTCCAGCATCGGATACAATAGCGATAGAATGTAATTCGAGAAGCACCCAGCGAACAGTGCCCTCTTCCAGGTCAAGCAAAGCTTCCAGATTCTCAGTACCAAGTGGATCAAAGAGAAGAACAATTGTCCCCAGGACAATCTGAAGGTTAACCTGCTGGTCTTTGCTGATATCAGGGAACGCTTCACGGAGCACGGTGAGGTACAACGCATCGAGATGACGATGAGGAGAACTCTCAGTTGATGCGATGTATGTCGTGGATAATACGATCCTGAGCTGCAGATCGGGGTTTCTGGCATTACGGTCTGCGATAAAATTGGCCACTGTCGCTGCAAAGATAAACAGTCCGCTTGACTGGTCGACCAATTGTGCCAATGCCTCGCTCGTCGGCCAGGACCTCAATCCACAAGACCACGCAATCCGCGAAAGCCGCCTCTGAAGATAGACGCGAATATCTTTCTCTGAGATATCTGATGGAATGCTGTGCATGATCAGTGTGCTTGTATCATTCATAAGACCCGTCTCGCGAAACCCCTCCACGACTTTGAGCACCGGTCGACTCGTGATAAAGAACCTGACTGGAAAAAGGCGGCGAGCGAATAGAGAGAGAGCCGAGAGGATGGTTGACGTCGCACTCTCCTCTTTGCACTCGTCCAAAGCATCGATAACGATCAGGCATGGTGGGAATAACTGGTCACCCATCACGGCCTCCAATGGTTCCACAATGAGTTTCTCGAGTTGCATCGACGCAAAGGCAGACTGCAGGTCGGCATCCTTTCGCATTGCTTGGGATACATGCTCACTGAAGATGGGATTGAGTGAGCAGAGCTGAAACGCAATGGTCGGGAATATCAGGCCGACATTGCTGCACTCCGCATCGTCCCGTGAGCAGAAGAAGGAGGCACCAAGCTGTTTGTTTCGGTGATAGTGGTACGCGATCGTTTGAGCGATGGTTGACTTTCCGGTCCCTGCCTCGCCATCCAGCCAGAAGATCTGGCCTTGAGGGTTCCCTTCGGTTTTCAAGGTCCCCTCCGTGCCAAGGGGTTCCTCGTCGAACCAGCGGTGAATAGTACGCAGAATCTCTGTCCTCGTATCATCTGCACAAGTCACTCGCTGAGTTCCTTGATCAAATCGTGCTGCGCGTGCATATCGCGGCATCGGTTTCCCTTGGCTGCGTCTCAATGAACATGCTACATGACAGCGGCGCTTCACTTACCCGGCGTGATCGGCTGAGGCGATCATCAATCATGGTAATAAGACTGCGAGTAAATGCAAATGACGAACCTGTGTAACAAGCTGTTCAAAACCTCGGTGCATTTCAGTTCGGATTTGCTGTTCATACATTTAGGAATTGTACGACGGCCATGTGCACCAACGCACCATTGCCTCAACATGAACAACATTGTTCGTGTTGTTAAAACCTCTATGCATTTCCGTTTGGATTTCCTGCCCACACACTTCACAATCGCACATGTTGACCATGTGCTGCGACGAACCTCAACTTTTATTTCTAGCATTAATGCGGTTTCCACCTGTAGTAGCAACGCTTAGACCAGGCTCAGTTTTCGGCGTTGAATGGTGATTGCATACCAAAAAGTTGTCGACGGACTGCTTAAGTCTCTGCAGACAAGTAGCTACCGCTGCTGCATCCCTGTCTGCGTTGAAAATCCGATCGAACTTTCTTTGCCTCTTGATGTTCTGAAGGTCCTCTGTTATGTGGGTGATCGAGCTATATGTCCAGCGCGAGCATTAGACTTTATGGGCACAAATATGCCAGGGACATGGTACGGTCACCTAGACAAGTTACCAATGCGCTGACAGAGCGCGGGCGGACACGCAGCGGGATTTTTCAGCGGGCCATGGAGCATGTTGACGAGACTGGAGAAGCATGTCGTCAACTCAGCGATTTTTTCTGCATTCTCAGCTGCCCTCTGAGCGCGGAACATCAGCGACCACTGAGATACTGCAGGACGGCGAAGAGAAGCAACGCACCTCAATTCCTTTCATGACTTTGAGAAGACTGCTTGCCGCAGACTGAAGAGGAGGGAAGCCCGAGGATGCCTGCACCATGGCATGGAGGACTGGTATGAGACTCGAAGCTCGAGGCGCCGCAACGAGAAGGCCCTTAAAAGCTTTCCTGATCGAAAATCCGGAATCTGGGGGCGTTGGAGAAGACATTATCAATTATGAGACTCGAAAGTACAGAGTCACCAGTCGTCGTGAAAGTCTTGGGTGAGATTGTCTTGGGTAGGTCGTAATCGATAAGCCGAAACGAACAGTCACGTTTCTAACCTCTTCGAAGTGAATGTGCGAGCGTCTGAGCTCGAGTATAGTAATCACAACATGTTGATGGACACACATCCTGCATATCAGATATACAAAAGTTACAGAACGGGTTCTACGGCAGATCATGAGAGTTAATGGACCAACCAGTTGAGAACAAACGGTCATAGACATGTTGATTCGGCAGTTGTAAACACTGGATGATTTTCCATTCCTTTAAGTTCATGATTCTGAATCTGAATGGGCCTTCAAGGGCAAGGCAACACCGCGGCTATGTCCCCACGTCCTCCGACACCGCCGTACCAACTTGGTCTGGAGACTGATACGGACGGTATACCGTCCCTACTACCTACACTTTCATATCGTGTACAGTGATAATGTCAGTTGTCACTGAGTTGTGAGGAGTGACCGTGGACAGCTTGGAACAATGAACGCTGAGTACTGAGCCTCAGTAGAGTCCGTGTCAGTACCCGATCCTCGCCCGTCCAGACCCGCCCGCCAACTACAGTGCTAGCAATTGTCTAGCATGTTGCAGATTCAGGGAGCGCATTTGATTGACTGGTAGGATGTTGATAAAACAGTATATAACCCTAGTCTAGCAGTGAGGATGGACCTCACTGGATTACACCTCTGTTATTCTCGGTGACCAAACCTTGCTCTCAGCCAACAGTCTGAGCTCTAACCGCGCGCTATTAGTCGCCGGCAGCATTACTCTAACATAGCATCCCCGGCCGCTTTCGCATGCAGGCGGGCCAAGAGACCAGCTTCACAGGATTGGCCCATGGGAACAGGTCCGTCTCTTTCCCGGGCCTCCCTTCTGATCTCATTCCATGGCCTTTGACTATTACCCGCCGATTTTGCTACAGCCCCCAATCTACACTCTATTGCACTCTATTTGCCCTCGCCGACGTCCTCATCGCCTAGAGCAATTGCGGGTGTGCCCGACGTGGACCGCCGTGTACTACGGCGGCTGCGACTCGGAGGGACCGTTAATAACCAACCCATGGATACGCTAAGGCCATAGCACACTTTCAGGACACTTCAATACTTAGGTTATATACCGGCACCTTGCAACCACGCGTTTACACGCGTGCTAAGGCACCAGACGCATCATCTCTACCTCCCCATCGTTAGTCTTTTTCTTTTCTGATCACGTACGTGTCTATAATGTTTTCGCGTGGACGTTGTCGTACTCGACGTTCGCTGCCGTATAATTCTGCCCACCCCGCCCTGGGCGCAGCTGGTCACTAGGACCAGGTAGATGGACGGACGTGGGCGGTTCCAGATCTAGTGCATCACGGCTACACATAGGACCCACGCTGTTCTGGAGTGTTTCTTTTGTCACTCGCCTAGTATTGCTATTGCTCCGTTGCAATAACATTGGCCAATTGAAGATCTGACATCTGTAGAATTGTCGCGCCCTTTAGAAAATCTTGTGCGAAAGAACATGTACCTCATGAGGTACTCTTCCCATGCCAACGACCACTGGTAGACTGTGTCGGCGCCCGTGTAAGGAAGTCAGCAGGTCAAGCATGGATACGATTCCTCGTCAAATCGCTCAGCCGAAGTCCGGACTACTTTGGTGTGTCGCCTCCTCCTGCCTCTATTTTCCCAGTCTTTAGATAACCAGACCATGGTCTGCAGGGTACAAGTGTGAGTACAGTATCCATATTCAAAATGTGGTGGAAGAATTGCATCAATCTCAGGGATCGTGAGACATTTTCGGCTTCTTTATAAGTTCGCAACCAGACGTCTCCCCGAAATCCCACACTTTGACAAGCTTCAACCCAGCATCCGCGCTAGAATCCCAGGCCATCACGTCAGCTCGCCTCCCCGATCACCAACGCAGTCCAGCAAAAGCGAAGCTTACAAGAGTGATTCCAACTCGTTGAGGGTGCGCTCCTTGGCATTTAATAGGGTCAACATATTGATGTCCTGTCCATGTGCGCGAACGGCTGGTGCACCCCAGTTTGGCAGCAGGGGCTCGGGCGCCTGCGATAAGCATTACGCACCAAAGTGTCACCGCTGATGTGCATGAGCGTACCTGATCGGGCATACCCTCTTGACGCACTAGGCTACGAAGTATATACTCGTCTGCAGATACCATATGACGTCAGTGACAGGACAACGCTGAGATTTGTTGATACATACGGATGAGCAAGATGCTATTGGGTTTCATGGCACTGCAGATATTTCTCAATATGACCGCACAAATATGATCAGGCCAATCGTGGATGATGTGTCTTAACTAGAGCACGTCAGAGATCAGAGATAAAATAGTACATCGTGCAACTACGCTACGCACGTAGTACACGTCTTGTTGCGGAACAATCTGCTCCATGAAATCCATCGGTTGGAACGCAATTCTTTGCTCTTCAATGGCCTCCGGCAGTTCTTTCGCCCAACGCTGCATCATCACGGCCATAAGTGCTATCAAAGCAGACGGACGAAATGACGAACCTCGTGAGCCAATTTCAGGATGATAGGAAAGTCTTGAATGGTGATTTTCAAGTGTTTATGCTGCTTCGCCAAGGGGAGCGATACGGAACCGACACCTCCTCCGACATCGCAAACTGTTGTGTTTATCGGAAAGTTACTCCAGGGGTAAGCTGAAGACAGGACACGGCAAATAAGCTCTCCCTACGAAAAGAAATTTCACCAAACAACTCGCCGGTAGCGACGGTATGAGACCCAGAGTTGAATCCGAAACCAACCATTGATAAACTGGCCCGCTGAAGGTATAGTTCGGCAAATATAGGAAATATAGTGTTTGAAAAACTAACTGCCTGCCGACAAACGCCGTTATCCCCGGAGTCCAAGTTCAACGCATACTATACTCACATGTTTCTCAGGCCAATCAATGCTTGCCTGATTTTCACTGACACCGTGTTTATGAGCATAGACTGCTGCAGATAAGCTAGGTTCACACGATGGACCGTGCACAGGGTCCATGAGCGTCTCGTATAGCATATTTACGCCGTCTCGGATATCTTCGCCGTAGCGACCGGTACAAGCGCCAACTGGATGCTCAGGAGAGAGAAACAAGGACAGTCGAGTGTTTGCAAACACTTGTGGAGTAACTGAGGCGCCGTCAGGAATCAGTCACAAACGAATGTATAGTTGATACCTTCTTGATAGACAAACTTGACGGCTAAAAGACGAAGGATCCGAGCTAGCTTCCCGCTCTCAATCCCCGTCTTCTCGCCGAGCTTGCTCGCATGTAAACCCTCAGGATAGTCCTTCAAAATACCTGTGATGTTCGTTCTCAGAGCGACACGGCTAGCGGCAGTCTCCATAACGGTAAGGCCATGCTACCCGAGCGCCGATCGTTGTTAACCGCTACAGAACTTCCACCAAATGAAGGATAGTCCTCACGTTGACCCAAGTCAAAACCAGAGGTGCTAAAGTCGTCAGCAACTGCTGGCAGGAAGCCTCTAAAATGCGCGCGTTCTTTGAAATGGCGATTGAAGCGGACTCGCTATCAACGGGATGAGGAACACCTGAGAAAGGCGAGGGAATTCCGCCCCCGGCGTTTTCGTACTCTGCAACAAGAGCTTCTGTCGCGTCATTAATAAGCTGCAGTAGAGTCTGAATTTGGGCTCTAGAAGTCGTCTGCTTCGAAGACGGAGACATGAGCCAAAATTTGATTCGCCGCTACACTCGGGGGTTCTTACAGTGGTCTGATCTCTTACCACTAAATACAGAATGATATGTATGGTAAGTCAGGCGTCACCGGAACTTACAAAACTCGGCTGCGAGTAACCAATCACGACCAGCTAATCCATATATCGCCTGGATCAAGTACCTCCAAAGTAATTTTCCGTCGACGCCCATCAATTCTGTATAGCTGTTAAAGTTTACCATCGTAACAAGTATTCCCGTGGGCACCAGCTGAAGTCGAATGTCATATCTCAGGCCGCCGATGAAGATGGTGTTCTCATGCTGTATATCAACGTGTTGCAGGCGAGACTGTCATGATATCGTCCGCAGGCCTGCACTTGGAAGCTTCTGGTCAGTAGCGCTTTGCTTAGCTTCATCCTGTATCGAGTGACCTCCAGGTAATTGAATTGTCCTCATAAGCTGTTAAGTTCAGTTCCTTCTCTCGAAAATGCCACCCACGGCCTACTGCATAGGTCACCCGCCTACAATTGAAATCTTCACTCCGTTTCTCACTGGCGACGCAGTCCACGGGGTTACCGCAATTATCTACAGTAGAACCCCAGCCCTCATGTTCCTGACATTCTTCGCTCCCTACAGTTATTGTACTGGGCCGTATACGTACAGCATCCGGAAGTTGAAGTTCAATTACGGTCTGTGCACCGCATTTTATTTTCCCTCGCCCTGACGCCATCTGCTCTGGGCATAGAGTTACAGCGACCACGGTAAGACGCCGCTAGCGGCGCTCTCCCGTCGCCATAGTCCGCGAAAGGCTGAGAGTGCAAACGATGAACAAATATCTAAAAATGCATCAACGCAACGATCCACTCCCTCACGACGTACCTGGACATCTTCAGCATAGATATGAGCGCCCTCGAAAGCAAGAGGCCCTCTAGGCGAATACACTAGTTATCTCAGTATAACGTCAATGAACATCTGCTAACTTAGCAGACTATAATATTGTGAGGGAAGCCAAATCCGGAGGTGTTCGGGGGTGAGTTACGCAAAGCGGGCGAGATGCCAAGTAATAGTATTAGTCCTGGAATAGTGCATGGTGGCAATATAATGACGAACGACGCGATCTGCAGCAGCGCCATAGGATGGAACCAGCCTGCGATTGACGGACGTGACCTATGGCAGCGTGAGATTTTGGGTGAAGAAAGAATGACTTGCCTTCTCCCACGGTCTATCGTTGTTCGGCCCGGATATCCGACAAGAGCCACTCGCAGCTACTCCCGACCCGTGCTATCACTCCTGCTACATCCAGCTTGTCCCCACTCACCGTTGTCAAGCCTTGTTCTCAGCATCACTTCGCAGGATATATTGCTCCTCGCTACCTATCCCCTTTCATCCTTCCATTCCCTCTACCCCCATTCTTCCTCCCCAGCAGTGCGGAGTTGTGCATAGTTCACAAGTCTCCTGTAGCTACTTGCTCTTTTAAGCTGCCGCCTTTACCATGATATCTGGGTGAGCGCCGAGCTCATCCTCCCCTCCATAACTTGGTCCATCAGGCGCTACCCGCTACTCAGTCCGCGGGATCAAATATCGCAAGTTTGAGGGTACCCCGGACGGACCCAAGGTGATCTTTCCTCATCCTATTTTTTATTTAAGTCCATTAATGTGTTAACACCCCTATGCAAGAATCAAGCGTGACTGCTGGGTTGTGTGCAGGTGGACACTCCTTCCTCCGCACTCCACGACAGGATAGTACCGTTCACCTGCTCCAGGTCGCAGACACACGCCGAGATCCACGACTAGGGGACCGCGCTCGCATGTCAGCAAGCCTATTAAACTATGGTCATGAGAATTTAACGACCGTTCGCAAACACCACTGTCGGCCCGGCTGCTTTGGCTCCTCTGTTAAAAGCTTGCGCCTGCCCGCATAATATACTAAGGATGGTGTCTCCCGGAGAGAAGTGCTGTTCCCTGACGTAAAAGTTAAATGTATAGTCATTGTGGATTTTGGTATATCTGTCTACTCGGAGTTCAGACCATGACTTTATCCCGTCATCTTCTGCATGTAATTCCGGCCTTTACGTGACCGAAACAAGAATTTTAGGGCACGCATATGGGTATACTGTACATACACAAATTCGGTACAATCAATTGCTTCAATCTCGGAGATCATGAAACACTCGTTGCTCCTGAATGAACTCGCAAGCAGACGTCTCCCCAAAATCCCACACCTTGACAAATTTCAATCCAGCATCCGCGCTAGTATTTCAAGTCATCGCATCAGTTCTCCCATTCTGAAGATCACGAGCATTATGGAGCGAATGCAGAAGCTCACCAGAGTAATATCAACTCCTCAAGAGTGCGCTCCTTCGCGTTTAATAGAGTTAACATAGTGATGTCCTGTCCATGTGCACGAATGGCTGCGGCCCCCCAGTTCGGTGGCAGGGGCTCGGGCGCCTGCGACAGATATTAGCATCAGCACCAATGTCACCGCCGATGTGCACGAGTTTACCTGGTCAGGCACACCCTCTTGACACAGCGGACTGCGAAGTATATACTCGTCTTTAGATATCGGGTGACGTCAGTGATAGGTCAGGTCTGAGATCGGTGAGAACATACGGATGAGCAAGATACTCCCGTGTTTCATGGCGCTGCAAACATTCTTCAATATGACTGAGCAGATATGATCAGGCCAGTCATGGACGATGTGTCTCATCTGGAGTATATCGGAGCT
This sequence comes from Albatrellus sp. MG142, assembly GCA_003314695.1. Lineage (NCBI taxonomy): Eukaryota > Fungi > Basidiomycota > Agaricomycetes > Russulales > Albatrellaceae > Albatrellus > Albatrellus sp. MG142. Next base: position 2,537 of record QLPM01007283.1, on the reverse strand, counting down.
CAGCAATAAAATACTACACCCGAAGCGCTATTAAGTTATGCACATAGTAAACGTCTTGTCGCGGGGCAATTTGCTCCATAAAATTCATCGGTAGGAATGCAATTCTCCCTTCTTCAATAGCCTCCGGTAGTTCTTTAGCCCAACGCTATATTATCACAGCCATGAATAATATCGAGACCGAAAAACGGTATGACAGACCTCTCGAGCTCGTTCAAGGACGATTGGAAGGTCTTGGATGGTGAGTCTCAGGTGTTTATGCAACTTTGCTAAGGGAAGCGATACGGCACCAACGCCCCCTCCGACGTCACAGACCGTCGTATTTATTGGAAAGTTGCTCCAGGGGTAGACTGGCGATAGGGCATCGGCTCTCTCTGCGGGCAGATAGTTTACCCAACGACTCACCTGTAGCGACGGTGTGAGATCCAGAGTTGAATCCGAAACCAACCATTGCTAGACTGGCTCGCTGGAGGCATGACTGAGCAAACGCAGGAAGACAATGTTTGAAACACTAACTGCCTGCAGACAGACAGACGGTGTTATCTCTGGGACTCCAAGATCAGAGCGTCCTTCACTCACATGTTTCCCAAGCCAGTCATTATTTGCCTGTTTATCGCTGAGCTGATTTCTATGAGCATAGACAGCTGCGGAGAGGCTAGGCTCATATGATGGACCGTACACAGGGTCAATCAAAGTCTCGTACAATACATTTGCACTGATTCGGTTATCTTCACCGTAAAGACCGGTGAGTGCGCCGACTGGATGCTCAGGAGAGAGGAACAAAGACAGTCGAGTGTTTGCAAATACTTGTGGAGCAACTGCGGTTTCGTCAGGAACAACGATATCTACGATAGAATAAGCGTGTACCTTCTTTATAGATGAACTTGACGGCTAAAAGACGAAGGACCCGAGCTAGCTTCCCGCTCTCAATCCCCGTCTTCTCGCCGAGCTTGCTCACATGTAGACCCTCGGGATAGTCCTTCAAGATGCCTGTAATGTTTGTTCTCAGAGCGATGCGGCTAGCGGCAGTCTCCATGACGGTGAGACCATGCTACCCGAGCGCCGATCGTCGTCAGCTGCTACACGACTTCCACCAAATGCAAGATAGTCCTCACGTTGACCCAAGTCAGAACCAAAGGTGCTAAAGTCGTCACCAGCTGCTGACAGGCAGCCTCTAGAGTCCGCACGTTCTTTGAGATCGTGACTGCAGTGGACTCGCTATCAACGGGATGAGGAACACCTGAGAAAGGCGAGGGAATTCCACCCCCGGCGTTTTCGTACTCTGCAACAAGAGCTTCTGTCGCGTCGTTAATGAGTTGCAAAAGGGCCTGAATTTGGGTTCTAGGAGTTGTCTGTTCTGGAGAAGACATTGTGAAAGTTTTGGCTCCCTCTATTAGCGTAACAACTTGCTCCTAAACACATTACAGTAAGCGTCATGAGAGCTTCTCTTGGCGGTTTTGATCGAACATCGGCTACTGTACCAAGCGATTACTTCACGACCAGCTACACCTTGTCACGTTCCGACCAAGTACTAGTAGTCTCACCACAATTCGTCGCCGATGGCTATCGTTCTGAGTTTAGCTGTAGGAATCTGCTGTTATGACAGGTCTTACCGTGGACTTGAATGCGCGCCGTCAGAGCAGCGACGGTTATCATATTGATATTCTGAACACGAACGTAATGGTATGCAAGCGAGGGCGGTATTGATGTGTCATCTGAGTATCACATGAGCCGAGCAAGTCACTCATAAGGCCGCTTTCATCTCTCGCTACGTCACATGATGTGACTTGAGTTGTGACCGATGAGCCACTGAGTACATCTAATTGACGTGTTTGAAGGTGTACGGCTCAGATTACCTGTAATTATCATTATGTTATACGACATTAGCCTTTTCTAGTTCCATCATAATCGATTCAGGTAATACCCGGTGGCCATGATATGTTGACCAGGATCCTAAGTTGGCAAGATTACCCAGTTTCCGCTTCATATTCACGTCGTACGGTGATAGGCGGACACAACAAAATGGTTTTACATTCGTTTCCAGCCCCAAAATGCTAATAACATGACCTCAGCGTCGATGCCTGTCCGACTTCCGAAATCAACATTGTGCATCGTAAGATAGAATTCTCTCACTACATCACATGATCAAAGCGTGACATTGAGTAACAATCGAGCAAAAATCTAATAACTGTCTGAAATCTGTGCGACCCTTTCGTACAGATTCGTCAATAATTACATTGTGCAGAATCCTGTACAAGCAGAATTTTGATCTGCTTAACTGTGGTGGAGCGGTCATACGCGTCGGAGAGCTCAAGCCAGCTCCGTGGCACAGCAGTACTGATACGTCCCCCGACACTAGTTTCTGTGATCTAATAGCCAATAAGCCGTCCGTATGCGTGCCAGCATTTGTGTTTCATGTTCCACAGCAGAGGTGAAGTACCGTACAATACAGTAGTACTGCTTGCGGTAGCCATTCTGTACGAGACAATTCCGAAGTTACTACTTGTGCGTTCGACCCCGTCGGTCCTCATGATCGTTTA
>QLPM01007278.1:0-13820 GCA_003314695.1 Albatrellus sp. MG142 | reverse complement strand
ATGAGTCTTCAGATAAATAGATAAAAATAGGGGAAAAATGGGGAAGGACCAGAGGCGTCCTGACACAGAAGGAAGTTGTCAACTTTCTGGTCACCAACATCAGACATGATGAAATTGTTCTCAGATACCCCTGGATGCAAAAGCATAACCTGACAATCAACTGGCTTGAGCCATATCTGCAATTCAAAGACTGCCCCCCTGTATGCCAACTCTCCCTTGACGACCAATGGGAGCGAGCAATCTGACCTGCCATCAACTTCAAAGCCAGAAAAAGAAGAAACCCATGCCAGGGATATGACCCCAAATCCAAGCCCATTTGAGGCATTGACGACAAAGGAACTGAACATTCTCTTCATCAATTCATCACCCACTCTTCACTCCCTGCTATTGACTTCAATAATGGAGATGAGCTATACCTAGCTGTCCCATTAGAAGAATCCTGCAGCACCACCAAGTCCACAGAACTAGTGGCTGCTGAAAACATGAACAAGGACAAGAAAACGGTTGAAGAAATGGTACCAGCTCAGTATCTGGAATATTGCAAAGTCTTCAAGGAAGAAGCATCTCAATCCCTACCCAGTTTTACCAAGTGGGATCATCACATTGAACTCAAACCAGACACAGTACCAGAAAACAACTGTAAGGTGTACCCCCTGTCTCCTGGTGAACAAATGGCCTTGGACGAATTCCTCAAAGATATGCTCGACCAAGGATACATTTGACAATCAAAATCCCCCTTTGCATCCCCCTTCTTCTTTGTAAAGGCAAACTTTGACCTGTCCAGGACTGTAAGGGTTCAACATGCCAGCAAGTGGTCGAACACCTAAGACGAGTAGCGGAGCCCTAGGCAAAGCCCAAGGTTTGAGAGTGAGTAAGACAAGTAATATAAGCTCCTTAATAAAGGAAAGCTTATAAGGACAATGTTATGAACTTATCGGACTATTTTTCCTTTTGTCTTACTGCTTACCATCCTTCCATTCTATCCGATAACCCTTGTCACTTACAAAACAGTATTCCTTCCATCATGACTCGTATCCCTTCTACTTTGTTCCATCTTGTTCCATCACGCTTATCTTTGACTCGTACCCCTGATATCCTATTGGAGGATAAGGGGTTACTGTACGATCTACCCACACACAGGAGGGATTTCTGCCCTCAAGACTTGCATATATAACTTGTAACTCGCTGCGAGGATAAGCCCTAAGCTTATCCTCTTGTACAATAACAAGTACATTGGATCTCCAGCACGTCTCACTAAGTCTTAGCAAGTCTTTCGACTTGTCTTACCTTGCTCATTCACTCTCCAACCTTGGGCTTCGCCTAGGGCTCTGCCAACTCACTGTATAGGTGTTTGACTGCTCGACTGCATGTTAAACCCTTATAGACAAGTTGACTTGCTGATGATCCAGATGACAAATATCTTGTATTGTACAAGAGGATAAGCTTGGCTTATCCTTGCAGTCTGGTGCAGTATTTGTACATGGTACTTGAGGGCAGGGCTCCCTCCTGTGCATGGGTGTTTGATGTAAGTAACCCCTTATCCTCCAATAGGATCACAGGGGTATGAGTCAGAGATAAGGATGTAAAAATAGAGGTGAAATGAGTCAGAATGAGTTTCAAGTAAAAATAGAACTGATAGAAGTGATGACTGTCCACCTCATGCATCAAGCAAGGCAGATGAGTCAGAGATAGCAAGAATAGATCAGATAGCAGGAATAGAACAAGATATGAAGGAATACTGCTTGTCAAGTAGAGATGATGAAGATAACTGGTGTAGCATGTAAGCAGTAAGGCGAAAAGAAAAATAAGTCCTGGTAATCGTAACAAGGACTACCGCCAACTGAATAGCATGACAATAAAAAATCAGTATCCTCTCCCACTTATCTCTGACATTGTCAACAAACTCAAGAAAGCTAAAATCTTCACCAAGTTTGATGTTCGATGGGGATATAACAATATTTGCATCAAAGAGGGAGACAAATGGAAAGCTGCATTCAAAACAAACTGTGGAATGTTCAAACCACTGGTGATGTCTTTTGGTCTCATGAACTCTCCTGCCACATTCCAAGCCATGATGAGTGACACCTTCAAAGATCTTATCAAAACAGGTTGTGACTTCATATACATGGACGACATCCTCATTGCAATGGAATCCCTAGTAGAACATTGTCAACTCATCAAACTGGTATTACAATGCCTTCAGGACCACCACCTATTTCTAAAACTGGAGAAATGCAATTTCAAAAAAGCAGATGTCAAATATCTTGGAATGTGTCTCAGTCAAGGAATTGTCACCATGGACCTGATCAAGTTAAAAGGACTCACCGAATGGCCTAACCCAAAGAACCTCAAAGAAGTACGAGGTTTCCTGGGGTTTGCCAACTTCTATCATCACTTCATTCAGAACTTTGCTAAAATCACTAAACTGCTCAATGAACTCACCCACAAGGACAAGGCTTGGGAGTGGGGACCCGGACAACAGTTGTCATTCAGGATGCTCAAAGATCACTTCATGGAATCCCCAGTCCTTATCCAGCCTAATACTGACCAGCCTTTCCAAATTGAATGCAATGCCTCCAAGTTTGCATGTGGAAGAGTTCTGTCTCAACAAGGAGATGACAGTATCTGGCATCTGGTTGCATATATGTCTAAATCTTTCATAGAAGCTGAATGCAACTGATATTTATGACAGAGAACTCTTGGTGATAATCCGATGTCTAGAAGAATAGTGACACTACCTTGAAGGTTCCCTGCACACTGTTACGATTGCCAGGACTTATTTTCTTTTCACCTTATCGCTTACATGCTACACCAGTTATCATCATCATCTCCACTCATCAAGCGGTATTCCATCACATTCCATTCTATTCTTGTTATCTGTGCTATTCTTGCTATCTCTGACTCATCCACCTCACTGGATACATGAGGCGGATAGCCTTCACTTCTATCAATCTATTTTTAACCCGAAACTTGTTCTGACTCATTTCATGTCTATTCTTAGTCCCTTATCTCTGACTCATATCCCTGTGATCCTATTGGAGGATAAGGGATTACTTACATCGAATACCCGTGCACAGGAGGGAGCCCTGCCCTCAAGTAACTTGTATAAATACTGTACCAGATTGTGAGGATAAGCCAAGCATATCCTCTTGTACAATACAGTGTATTCGTCCTCAGAATCTTCAGCAAGTCCACTCGTCTCTATAAGTCTTCCCATTCTAGGGAGCTTATATTACTCGTCTTACTCGCTCTCAAACCTTGGGCTTCACCTAGGGCTCCACCACTTGTCTTAGGTGTTCGACTGCTCGCTTGTGTGTTGAGCCCTTACACACACCATTGAAATCCTATCCAATCACAAGAATCTAGAGATCTTCAAAGAAGCCAAAAAGCTGTCTCAATGACAGGCTCGATGGGCTCTTTATCTAACCTGATTTGATTTTAAAATCATGCACATTGCAGGCAACAAGGCTGGCAAGCCCAATGCCTTATCTCACTGCCCTGATCATGACTCCAGAGATGCTGACAATGAAGATCAGATCTTGCTCCTGGACACCCTCTTTGCTCATGCTACTCAGGAAGATTTCGAGAGGCCAACAGAATATGACATCTCAATATCGAATTTCCTGCAAAGCATTCAAAAGGCACAACAAGATGATCCTGCACTCATGGACATCATCAGATTCCTCAGTGCAAACAAAGGATCCCCCATGAAAACAACACTGAAAAAGGATTGGAGCATCACAGATGGACTACTCTTCTTCAGAGGCAAGATCTATATTCCCCCTGTTGATGAATTACATCAAGAAGTCACAGCAACGTTCCATGATGGACCTACTGTGGGTCATCCTGGACATTTGAAAACCCTGGAGTGTGTGTCAAAATGGCATTATTGGATCAGTATGAGGAAATTTGTATTTGACTTTGTTGATGGTTGCACTGTTTGTCAGTCAACCAAGAACTTGCCAAACCGCCCCAAAGTCTCCCTCATGCTGATTCCCCCACAAACCAATGCCCTCCCATTCTCTATGGTCTCCATGGATTTCATCACAGATCTTCCCAAGTCCAATGGCTATGATGCTATTGTTGTCTTTGTTGATCATGATGTAACTAAGGCAACAGTCATTGTCCCCTGTCATACCATGATCACTGTGGAACAAACAGCTCAGTTCTACTGCGATCACATGTGGAAATGCTTCAGCCTTCCCGCAAAGCTTATATTGGACCGTGGAATGCAATTTACCACTGCATTCACATCTGAACTCTGTTGTATCCTCCAGATCCAACAGGCTATGTCTATGGCCTACCACCCACAAACTGATGGTCAAACAGAGCATCTAAATCAGGAATTAGAGCAATTCCTCCATGTGTACACCTCAATTTGGCAATCTGATTGGTCCCACTACCTACCCACTGTGGAATTCGCTCATAATTCCCATTATCATTTGACTATCAAGATGTCCCTGTTCTTTGTTCTCATGGGTTATGAACCCTTATCCATACCTATCCCAACATCATCTGACTCCACGCTGCTATCTGATTGGATCACAGAGTTGTCGCAACTCCATGATGAAATTAAAGCAGCACAACTTCTGGCACACAGCAATTGGATGGATAACACTCCATTCCCATCATATCAAATCAGAGATCAGGTGTGGCTTGAGGGTAAGCACCTTCACACCCTCTCACCCTCCTTGAAACTCACCCCTTGACAATATGGACCATTCCTGATCATGGATATCATTAACCTGGTCACTTATCATCTATTGCTCCCTGGTCACTGGTCCACCTGCATTCACCCCATCTTCCATGCATCACTTCTTGCCCCATACAGAGAAACTGCTGCACATGGGCCAAACTTCACCCAGCCCCTCCTGGATCTCATTGAAGGTGATGAGCTCTTCAAAATCGAAAGAATCAAAGACCATCACTTATACCGTAATCAACCCCAGTTCCTGGTCAAATGGCTTGGTTACCCGGCTTTGGAAAATCAATGGCTCCCACATTCTGAATTAGAAGCCCATGCATCAGATCTTTTAGCCGAATTCGAATGGCTCCACCCAATCCCAGAATCATCTAGATGCTGTGGACATCGTCGTTAAAAGAGGGGGTAATCATTCTCTTTCCCTTAGAACTTTTCAGCTCTAAAACCACCCTCACCACATAAATCGCTTCTCAAATTGCTTTCCACCCTCCAAACATCTCAAACAATGTCTTCCTCCTCCAGCCCCACCCTGCCCAACCTTGATGTTTTTGACCATCTCGCTAATGAATACATTAGGAGCATGGAGAACTACCAACAGATAATGCTTGAAACCCCTGGACATAGGTCCATCAACATGTTCAGGATGCAAGAATGCACCATCATGTATGATGTCCACTTGCAGAATTCTGCACCTTGCCATCCTACAAACAAGCTGAAAGAGCTGAGAAAGCTCTGGTAGGAGTGGAGGAGCGTAGGGCAAGTGCCATCCCCTACACATCCAATCAGCCTGACCACCCCCCTCTCCCACCATCCCTACCACCCACCCATCCCTTAACCCCTGTCCTCCCCATACCACCCTGCCTATCCACACCACCACTCCGCTCTGAAGTTCCCTATGACACCCCAGTATTCTCCCCCCATCTCAATGATGATATTGATCTAGGACCTATGTTGCCCCCAGCTGCCAAACAGGAAGAACTTCTGAGTGAGTCTTCTGATCTGTCGAGTGGTCTCTATGACACTCCAGATGGACAGAATGATGAAATGGGAGTACACCCCTGCTTCAGTGACTTGGATCCAGACTATCTGTTCCATGTCCTTGTCACTCTACATCGCACCCCTGACACCACCATACCTGACCTGGTACTATTGCCAGGAGGGGAGAACTACACCAACCTCACATACAAAGTGGAGCCAGTGCTTGGCAAACATCTGCAAGAAAACCCAGAGTTAGAGATTGACCTCCACCATGCCTGTTACGAACCTAACATCGGCCATGTACCGTTAGTTCTTTTTTTCTTTTCCTTTCACATCCACTTGATCACAGATTATGTACTTCATACGTCAACTACTGCCACACGTCCAACTTGCAACCTACTCACCTACCAGCATTCAGCATCTTCTGTCGTACGGAAGCTTCGCCATCACCACGTGCCTAACTCACATCTAACATGCCCACCAGCAACCGGCATCTTCCATTGTATGGAAGTATTGTTACCCAACTCATCGGCATTTGCCGCACTTCAAGACCTTCATGTGTAACCCACATGTTCTACCTTACTGTGCACTTGTGCTTCTTTTGATCTGTCTTTCAATTGCTTTATCACATGTCATCAGGCAATGCTGCGCATTGTGCTTCTTCCATCTCCCTCAGTATGCCAAGTGTACCTGTCCATACGAACCCGTCTTTTCACGAGTTACACTTGTATTCACTACTGTCCCTTACCCCATTTATTTTCCTTTACCCTGTTTCACAAGTCTATTGAATTACTGCACATCCCGGACTTCCCCTTAACCACTACTCCACTTACATATGGACATTGCCCTCTGACAATGGCCTTACGCCATTCATTGCTTTACTCGCACTAGTATGGTATGCCATTCCTGTGTACCCGTAGCTATATAAGCTTAGATATCCTCGTACTGGGATCTCTAAGCTTGTTCTCTTGTATCTTACCTGATACTTGTACCAGCTCCTTGCTGCCTTGTAGTCCTCTACTTGGAATACCAGCAATACCAGTGTCATATCCTTTGCCCTGACAAGGCATCCTCATAACTTGTCCTCATCAGCCTTACCTGAACTATTCTACCTGTCCTCTCTCTATAGGGGAACCCTTGCTCTTTCTAGCAAGCCATCAAGACGTCCCGAGCGTACCCATACTTGATAGGTGTTCCGGCCACGCGTACGTGTGCTGAACCCTTACATTAGAACAAGCTTTACCCTTCGCTCCTGACGTACTAACCGTACTGATCTATCGATATCTCGAGATCCAACCAGCGAAAAACTATCGTTTTTTTTATCATGTCTTCCCATACCCAACCCGCATCCAGATCGTATAACCGATGGGAAATCCTACACCAACTTGAACCAGTACCCGAGGAGGAAGAGGAAGACCTCAAACTCCAAAAACAAATCGACTATTTGACATCCAAGTTACAAGGACTTCACATCACACTGAAGTCATTTACCAGACCTTTACCCGCTCTCCAGGATGATGACTCTGATGCCTCATCTGAAGAGGAACAAGAACAAGAACCTGTCCCATCAGACTGGGAAAATCTCTCTAGTCAGGACTTCAAAGCTTATTTCAAGAAACTGTCACCAGAAGATAAGAAGATTGTACGCCAACAATTCATGGCCGAATTCAAACAATGTGATCCTATTGGCTATCAACAGCTAAAGGAACAAAGAACCCAGAAGAGGGCAACATACATCATCCCTCAAAAACGAAACACACCTCCACCAGCACTCGAACAGAACAAGAAAGACCAGCTCATCGCTGATGTCTTTAACCACACTTTACCCATATCCGAACGATGCTCAGCTGCAAGGAAACTTCCAAGAGCTGATCACCAATCAATAGCAACAGTCCTCAAGACATCTATCGTCGAAGAGGAGCAACAGATCAAATCTCACAAGATTGAGAAGAAAAAGAGACAAGTGATTGCCAAGACCAAAGCTCGCTTGAACAAGGACAAACCTGCTACACCCGCAATACTCAAGGAAGAGGTTCAAGCAAACGAAAAAGCCTTTTTCCTTCCAGTAGAACTGCGATCCTGCATCAGACGCAAGAAACTTACCATCAAGGCACTCATTGATAGTGGCGCCGTCACTAACTTCATCAGCTATCGCTTGGTCGAGAAATATCATATGACCAAGACCCCACTTAAACACAAAATCACAGTACGCACTGTGGATGGCTCCGGAAGCAAAGCCAGAAAAGTCACGCATGCTGTCTACCTGGCTATGAAAACCAATGGTCACCAAGAACTGATCCGCTTCCTAATCACTAACCTTGGAACAGATGACCTTATCCTAGGACATACTTGGCTTTGCAAGCATAACCCTGGTATCGACTGGAAGAAATCCTTTATAGATTTCACTCACTGTCCACTGTTCTGTCAACTGTCCATTGATGAGCAATGGCGATTTTTCCCAGCATCCAAGGCCAATTTTGTCGCTGGAAAACGCACATCCACCGCTTCAACCACCATGAAGAAAACCGTCCGTTTTACCACACCACTTGAATCCACTCCCATTACCAGAATCTCACTGAACGACGATGAACTCCTCACTCGCCGTTTTATTGCAAAACCTGACACTGAACCGCTCCTAACTGAAGGAGATGAACTGTATTTCACCTTCCCTGACTCAGAAGAAGAAATCCGACGTACCACACAATCAACAGAGCTCACTGCAGCTGAAAATCAGAAGAAAGAAGTTAAAACACTTGAAGAGCAAATACCTGCCGAATACATCGAATACCGCACCGTCTTCGAAGAAGTCGCATCACACGCCTTACCACCATTTTGCAAATGGGATCATGCTATAGATCTCAAACCTGACACTATCCTGGCCAATAACTGCAAAATCTACCCGCTCAATATTGATGAGCAAAAGGCACTCGATGCATTCCTTGAGGATATGTTATCCAGAGGATATATCCGAGAATCACAGTCACCCTTCGCATTGCCCTTCTTCTTTGTTAAAAAGAAGGATGGAAAACTCCGACCCATACAGGATTATCAACAGCTCAACTCCATGACTGTCAAGAATCAGTATCCGTTGCCACTGATATCTGATGGCATGGACAAAATGAAAGATGCCAAAATCTTTATGAAATTCGACGTTCGCTGGGGTTATGACAATGTTCACATCAAACCCAGCGACAAATGGAAGGCTGCCTTCAAAACCAATCGCGGCATGTTTGAGCCGCTGGTGATGTTCTTTGGACTCACCAATTCACCTGCAACATTTCAGGCAATGATGAATGAGGTCTTTAAGGACCTTATTGGCACTGGAAAAGTTTTCATCTATATGTATGATATACTGATTGCAACCGCAACTATAGAAGAACACTGTGAACTGACAAAACAGGTACTTGCACATCTATGTGATTACAACTTGTTCTTGAAACCAGAAAAATGCGAATTCGAGAAGGATGAAGTCAAATATCTTGGCATGCGTCTCTGATATGGACAACTCGCAATGGACCCTATCAAATTGAAAGGTATATCAGAATGGCCCGCCCCAAAATGTCTCAAAGATGTCAGGGCATTCCTCAGATTTGCTGGCTTCTACCACCACTTCATCCGCAATTTCGCTCACATCGCACATCCCCTCAATGACCTAACCAAGAAAACTCAACCATGGCATTGGGACATGGAACAACAATCAGCATTCAACACTATGAAAACCCATTTCATGGAATCACCAGTCCTCATTTAACCCGACATTTTTGCACCATTTAGATTGGAGTGCGATGCATCCAAGAAGGCATGTGGCGCCGTACTCTCACAAACAGGCGACGACGGTCATTGGCACCCAGTTGCATACATGTCCAAATCGTTCCTAGAAGCAGAATGCAATTATGATATCTATGACCGTGAACTACTAGCAATCATCTGAGCACTCGAAGAATGGCGGCATTACCTCGAAGGATCACCTCATAAAATTGAAATCTTATCAGACCACAAGAACCTGGAAATATTCAAAGAAGCATGCAAACTGACACAAAGACAAGCCCGCTGGGCTTTGTATCTTACCAGATTTGATTTCCACATTACCCACATTGCTGGAAGCAAAATGGGTAAACCGGACGCACTCTCAAGGTGCCCAGACCACAACAATGGCGATAATGATAACGAGGACTGTATCCTCCTCCCACACGAACTCTTCACCCGCTCCACCACAATCACTCTCTCAAACGACAACCTCTGTCAATGCATCAAGGACAGTCAAGCCCTTGATGGTGAAATCCTGGAAATCTTGACCTTGATCCAAGCACGTGCACCTAGCTCGCTCAAATCAGATCTCAAAGAGCACTGGAGTGTAATTGATGGACTCGTATTTTATTCCACCCACATCTACGTACCTGCTGACGATGCTCTTCATCGAGACATCGTCAAACTTCACCATGACACACCTGCTGCAGGCCACCCAGGTCGCATGAAGACCTTGGACCTTGTATCTCGTTCCTATTACTGGCCGTGCATGAAGACGTTTGTCCACGCCTATGTGGACGGTTGCGCAACCTGTCAAGAAATGAAGAATCTCCCAAACCAACCCTGAGCTCCTCTACAGCCCATCCCACCTGAAGAAGATGCCACCCCTTTCTCTACTGTATCCATGGACTTTATCATGGAACTACCAGAATCCCGTGGCTTCAACGCCATCACAGTATTTGTTGACCATGATGTCACCAAAGGAACCATTATTGCACCCTGTAAATCAACAATTACAGCAGAACAAACCACAGCATTATATCGCAACCAAGTCTGGCGTCGCTTTGGACTTCCCCGCAAACTCATCTCTGACAGGGGAACACAATTCACCGCAAAGTTCACCAAAGAACTTTGCTGCCTCTTAGGTATCACACAGGCTATGTCAACCGCTTTCCACCCACAAACCTATGGTCAGACTGAATGTCTGAACCAAGAATTGGAACAGTACCTTTGCGCATTCTGTAATGCCCATCAAGACGACTGGGTGGATCATTTAATCACCACTGAGTTTGCTCACAACTCAAAGAAACACACCACCATTGAAACATCTCCATTCTACACCCTCATGGGTTTTGAACCTCGCCCACTCCCCAACACTGTCTCTGTCACCACCGTACCCGCTGTAGCTGAATGCTTATCCTTCCTTGATCAGCTACATGATGACATCAAAAATGCACAACTCATTGCCCACCATCGTTGGACTGACGATATTGTTTCCCTCCCTTATAAGGTCGGCAATATGGTCTATTTGGAAGGTCGCCACCTCCATACATATTATCCCACCACAAAACTCACCCCACTGTAAGGGTTTAACACGCAGTCGAGTGGTCAAACACCTATACGGCGAGTTGGCAGAGCCCTAGGCAAAGCCCAAGGTTTGAGAGTGAGTAGATGAGGTAAGACAAGTCGAAGGACTTTGCAAAACTTAGTAGATGTGCTGAGGACCCAAACTGTACTGGTGATTGTACAAGAGGATAAGCTTAGGGCTTATCCTCGCAGCGAGTTACATGTTATATATGGAGATCTTGAGGGTAGGCGTCTCTCCTGTGTACAGGTAAGGTTGTACAGTAACCCCTTATCCTCCAATAGGACATCAGGGGTATGAGTCAGAGATAAACATGATAGAACAAGATAGAACGAAGTGGAACAAGTATGAGTCATAGTGATAGGAATACTGCTTGGTAACTGGTAAGGGTTATCAGATGAAATGGGAAGAAGATAAGCAGTAAGACGAAAGGAAAATTAGTCCGGTATGTTCGTAACACCCACGCTGCCACAGACCATTCAAGGTCCTTATGCAAATCAATCCTGTCACATTCAAAATAGAACTACCACATTCCTGGAAGATCCACCCTGTCTTTCACAGATCTTTCCTTCCATCTTGCCTTTCTTCTATCAATCATCTGTTCATCTTCTAACAAACCACCCATCCACTTGCTTTACTATACACCTACCCTTTGAACACGACGGCTTCTGTCCTTAAGCAAGACAGTTGAAATCCGATTCACTGGTGCTTAACACACTTTTATCCTTCTACATGCCACCTATCCGCTTTCCCTTGATCCAGAAACATTTACCTGTACCAACACTGATATACCGTCCACCCCGACCCACCATTTCCTCCCAAATTCAACTTGCCTGCACCATGGACTACCTCGACAACCCAGTTGATGACCCGATCACCCTGGTTAACGCACTTGTTATTCATTATGACACCCTGCAGATACCCTGGCACCAAGCATATGAAGAAATCATCCAAGTCATCCTCCACCCTGAGCTCATGCCATCCATCCTGTACATGCCACAGAATTTCCCCTTCCCCAGGTTCGATTACTCCTGTTGTCTCGTGCCTCACAAAGGTGCACCTGACACTTGAGGATTGAAGCTTGAAACCTGACATCTAGAAACTGGCACTGTTTGGATTGACACAAGACATTAAACTGTAAACCCATTCATTGTACTTGGCCACTGATACCCGCACCTGCATCTGTACTAGAAAACGTCCGAAATGACGTTAAACTATGTACTGTCAAGCCTTCAAGCTGACGTCCGAGACGACATTAAACTACATCTGTTTCAGCTCTACCAGCTGATGTCTGCAATGACATTAAACTACACCTGGTTCAGTCATGTCTGATTGGAACATCCATATTAGAACTGCTGACATCTGCAACGATGCAAAACTAGGTCTCTTGTTTCACCTGCCTATATCTGGAACATCTGATGGTCCGAAATGACGATAAACTATCACCACCTGACCCACCCTGAAACCTGATTCCTTGATTTGCACCTTCCATTGCTGATAAGGACACCAGTTATAAAGGAATCTGTTCACCCGCATCACCTCAATGGCTCGACCCTCCTATCCACCCACTCCCATCCATTATCATGTCCATCCCACTACCCATCCTACCAGCAGACTTTTATCCAGAAGTATCAGAGAACCCAGCCGACCTCCTTGACCGCCTAATCGCATACTACGATGCATTAGGGTTCCCATGGAGCGTGTCAAAAGCATTTATCATCTATGTACTCGATCATCCTGCTGCCATCCCTGAAGAAGTATGGCCTACCCACTCACAACGCTAGATTGTGAATGGTATGAAGCTTGTTCTTTCTTTCCTTTTATCCGCACTCACCACTGGACATTCACCACCCCTTGAAGTTTGTTGGTTAAAACTTCACATACCTGTCGTACATGGAAGGCCTTCTCCCTTGAACAAGGAGTCGTGAGCATACACTCCATGTATGATTGTTCACTTCTATCCGCATCCGCACCAGTACCCGCACCCGCACCAGACCCTGTCTCATTTGCAAGTTTGCATCTGAGGGCAGATGCTTTCGGTTAACACGGGGGTGATGTTACAAACCTAACATCAGCCGTGTACCATTAGTTCTTTTTCTCTTTTCCTTTCACATCCACTTGATCACAGATTACATACTTCGTATGTCAACTACTGCCACACGTCCAACTCACAACCTACTCGCCTACTGGCATTTGGCATCTTCCATCGTATGGAAGCTTCACCATCACCACGTGCCTAACTCGCATCTAACATGCCCACTGGCAACCGGCATCTTCCATTGTATGGAAGTATTGTTACCCAACTCATCAGCATTTGCTGCACTTCAAAACCTTCATGCATAACCCACATGTTCTACCTTACTGTGCACTTGCACTTCTTTTGATCCGTCTTTCAATTGCTTTATCACATGTCATCAGGCAATGCTGCACATTGCACTTCTTCCATTTCCCTCAGTATGCTGAGTGTACCTGTCCATATGAACCCGTCTTTTCATGAGTTACACTCGTATTCACTACTGTCCCTTATCCCATTTATTTTCCTTTACCCTGTTTCACAAGTCTATTGAATTACTGCGCATCCCGGACTTCCCCTTAACCGCTACTCCACTTACATATGGACATTGCCCTCTGACAATGGCCTTACGCCGTTCATTGCTTTACTCGCACTAGTATGGTATGCCGTTCCCACGTACCCGTAGCTATATAAGCTTAGATATCCTCGTACTGGGATCTCTAAGCTTGTTCTCTTGTATCTTACCTGATACTTGTACCAGCTCCTTGCTGCCTTGTAGTCCTCTACTTGTCAGG
>QLPM01007264.1:0-10623 GCA_003314695.1 Albatrellus sp. MG142 | reverse complement strand
AGCCGGGCGTACGTCTGGACCTACATGATTTCAGTCAGTGAATGAATGAAGCCACTCCAAATAGACGACTTGCATGATTAAATTTGACTAAATTAGTCGTTCCAACCATCCAGGCCTTCATGATCCTGATAGGCAACCCATATCTTGTACCCAGCGATTTACCTCCGTTTAAGGGCTCCATGCTCTTTCACCGTTGTCCGATCATCTGAACCCCACTCATGCCCAATCCCATTTGTACAAGGCCCTGCGATTTTGGGGGTCTGTCTTACCACATCTTCATCATTAGTTCCGTTCTTTGCGGGTATGCACCACTCGCCGAACGAGCACCTTTCCGCAGGAAGGTTACAGCAGTTTGGTCTCTGGCTTCTCCTGTCCAGAAGCTTCACAATGCAGAGCCCAGGATAAATTTTTGAAAGAAGCATCGGGTATGGCACCAGCCGTCCCACCAATTCAACAGCGCGTTGGGGTTTACGGTACATAAACAAGGTCGCGGGTTGTGGTGTACGCGCGACGCGTCGCATTGGACTCGGGAGAACCCGACTCGACATCGCCGTGACTCTCGGCTAATCTGTCAGCTGTGGCAAGACCCGAATTTCGTCATGGCCCTCTTGGATGAGCAGCAAGCATATATTATGCATTCACTCACAGCGGTATGTGCTCAGTCGCCGTCTATTTTTGTGGTCGCACCTGCCATGCGCAATTGTGGCGGATGGACATCAGGTGACCGGTGCGTTGGCCTTGATGTGTTTCAGATTGTCGGGGACTCTCTCTTTGAAGTCTCCCACTTTGCGGTCACCGCTCTTCGTGTCGCCCAGGAGACTCTGGACAAGGTGCTGGCATTCTCGTTTGGGGTCAGGTTTCGTCCTCAGTGATCTTGAGGGACTCCAGATCTCGTAGACGTCGATGCCTTCTCCATTCAACGAGCGAAACTCGTGTTCGTGGTTGAATTCACCCCAGTTTTTTTTAAAGACCCTGGAGTTTCATCACCCTTGCTTCGGTAATCCTCTGTGAATGGACCGTTCTTGCATGCATGATGCATGCATGTGTAGAGAGCTTTCCGACAGCAAGAATGCTGAGGTCAGCCTCGCAATATTTAGTCGTGCACTTGGGTTTATGTGTGCTGGACGACGGCACCAACTAACGACTTCGCAGTGTTCACGCAGCTCTTCTCTTCGTGAAGACCTAGCATCGTGGTGTGACTATCGCAAGTAAATGTGTGACTATTAAATGAAGGCGAGACACTGGAAGAGAATTTATGAATCTTGAATGATGGTTTACTAACTTATCTAGGGGCTTCATGATCAGCGAAGTATCACACGGGTGAACCCCGAATCCAGTTCTCGGACGAATGAATTTTATGGTCACTTTCATCATCATGATGAGCCAATCCAGCCAATTAACTGCACGTCTTAAATGGTTTCATGGCAGAAATTGGCCATCTGCATTGTTGTCTATTCATTCAATCTTTCCCTACCATAGACGAATAGAGAGAAACCATTTTGGCAGTCTGCTGTCATGTAATTTTACCTGAACAGCTTCCGGAGATACTCTTGTCAGTCTAAGAAAATTTACTGTCTCGCAATCTTCAACTTCGTGAGCATATACGTAAAAGTGCTTCTAGTGCGCAAGATTGACGCCCTGTAAGTTGATAGTGCGACTTGTGAGAGCTCTTGCGAGCGACAACTCCAATGCAATGAAAGCACAATTGGAGCGTCAAAATTCCTCGAGGGACACAGATAGTACTGTATGTCGAGAACTAAAGTAGAGGAGCAAAATGGACAGTGGACTCCTGTGGACCTGCTATAGACAAGGTTCCCACGGGTGGGGTACGGCAGCGTCGCCCAGCACGCTCAGTCAGTCCGACTCGGTGCTCCTCCATGTCCGCCGTTTGTCGTCTCTCGCCTCTCTTCCCCCCTCATCATATTTTCTGAAGGCCATGACAACATCTTTTGCGGCCTATGCGTCGCAGTTTTTACATCGCCAGAAAAATGGAGGTTCAAGTCTTACGTCTTCGCAACCTCTGTTCTTCTCATTCACAGACGACGATGGGTCGCGTGCAGGCAACAACTACGACTCTGACCTGGATGACTTAGATGATCCCCACCTCCGCGCCAGTGATCCGACGGCGAGCAGACCGTCTGCATCTCGACGCCACGATGAACATGACGATGACGACCCGTATCTGCGTCTTGATGAGGACGATGGCAACCTAGGCCCAGGGGCTGCCTCCGGCTCTCGATACAATCCGCGCTCGGCCCATTTGCTACCTTCTCAGGCACTGTCAGATACAGAGCCTAGTAGAGGCTGGCTCGCCCATCAACCCTCTCCACTCCGGTCCCCCTCTCCTGTGCCCTCTTCATCTTCCACGGATTCGGGTACCCCTCCTGCAGATCTTATCAATCCAGCCTTAGACAAAGCGGAGAGATCTCCAGTACCTCCACCTCCGCCGCCACCAAGAACAGCCGTCACCTTGTCTTTGACCGAGTCCTTGCTTCCTCGAGACGGGCGAGCCCGACCTATCGATGTTTTCACGCTTCCTGACCCTCGGCATATCGCGCGGGGGCGTCGGAAATACAACGACGCGATATGGATATCTATCTGGTGCACGGGACTTTCGATATGCGTATTTTGCTCTATTCTTGCCCTCTTCCTCACTCGAAAACCTTCGAAACATCCTCAAGTTCGCTTGCCATACACAACTCTCCTGCATACCGTTCCACTGTTGATCATTCTGACCTTCGTCAGCGCTGTTGTCTCCTATGCTCATATTCTACTGCTTCGCGTATTCGTCAAGCCAGTTGTAATAGGAACGTCCGTCTTCGTTCCCGTAACGCTACTCGTTTCCTCCGTGTGGGCTTTCGTTGGGAGTTTCATGTGGGATGGCGATCAGGTACCAACATGGGGTGAGACATGGGGGTGCGTATATCCTATGTTTTCAATGGGTGTGGTGAAATTCTGTATTGATTGTCGTATATTCCGCAGCCTCAGGTTGTTTGCCTTAGTCCCGCTTGCCTTAGCGGTCATCACCGCGCGTCGACTTGTCGATTTGCCTCGGGATATACACACTACCTCCACTCTCCTCACTCTCACCACCCACCTTCTCGTCTCTAATCCATTCTTGCTTGTTCTGTCTCCTGCTATCCTCCTTATTGCGCTGTTGGCGTCGATTCCGTTCATGACCCTCGCTTTCCGTTTGCTTCTCATTGGATACTTTACGAACCCATCAAGCGGATGGGAATGGCACGTAAAAGGCTGGGCGAACTGGGCGATCTCAGCAACCATTGCTATATGGCTATGGAACTGGGGCGTTGCGCGTGGACTGCTAAGGACGACAACCGCAGGTGTTGTGGCATCATGGTATTTCGCTGAGTGTGTGGGGCAGTCTATATTCACGTTTACGCGTCTAATCCATAGTATTTTGTAGCCCAGAGCTCCCCCCTCCTCCTCCAGGCTCTACGCACACAATTCATGCCGCGCTTTTTCGCTCAGCATCCCCTTCTCTCGGCACCGTCGCGCTCGCATCCCTAATCCTCACCGGCGTGCGCATCCTTACCCTTCTCGTTATCTTCTTAAAACGATTCCCGGCGTTTTTACCTCTTGTTGTGCGAGTCTACGCCCAGCCGCTCATTTACGCTGCTGGTATCGCGGCTGGATATCTGGAGAGCGCGTCGAGTACACTAAGCAAATACGCCCTTGTGTATGTAGGAATCACCGGTGATCCCTTTTGGCCAAGCGCGAGACGTGCGCGTGCGCTGGCGTTGGCAGCAGAAGGCACTGGGGGGAAATATAAGAGAAGGTTTCAAACCGAGCGTGAGCCTTTTTTTTTTGTGTGTCCTCGTGTCCCGACTGCTAATCCCGTCTCCAACATAGCACCGCTGACTCTCCTTACAATTGCTCCCCTGACGCTTACTTTCCCATTCGCACTTGCGACCTACATTTTCGTTGCGCACACGCTCAATGCGCCTGACCAGGCCCTTGAGGCCTCATTTCTTGCTGGCGGCGTCACAGCATTGGTTGGCAAGTTTTGTGTCGGACTGGTCAGGGATACGTGCGTGAGCCCATTGGCAGAACTCAGGAACTGCACTGACTCTCCTTCAGCGCGGACACGCTTTATATGTGCTACTGCATAGACAAAGACGTGGGCGAAAGACGTAGAGCGGAAGTGTTTGAACTGGTAGGCATCCTTTGGTACATATCTTGCGAGTCCTTTTGCTTACGCGGAAAGCAGTTCGAATACAACAATCGCAGCCGGCCTGCAGCACCATCTCGGCGTTCCCAACAGCCCCCACATTATACACAGCCAACACGCCCTTCCCCCCAACCGCCAGTGCGCCCACAGCCGGCTCAGCCGATATCGCAGCGCGTCGAGCACATCGCGTCGCCAGAGTCGTCGCCCGAGCCCGTGCTGAGCCAGTTGGCGCGCGGCCAATTGTTGCCCCACGAGGCTGCGGATCATGATGCGGACGTGGATCCATTCCTTCGCGCGTTTTCACCCGAAGCGTCGCTCAATGTGGGTGGACTGCGGGCAAGTGGTAGCAAAGCGCCATTGGTAGGTTACGATGTTGGTGAGAGTTCTGTTGCCGACTCTAGGGGAGTGGGAAGCATGTTAGGCGCAAGCACTGCTTCTTCTGTTCATTCGAATCGGAGACAGCCAAAGGACGAGGAGGAGGGTTTGGAATCAGGATCGGGACTCTTCCCCGGATCGGACTTGTTCTGACGTGCATAGACAGATGCTGCAGGCTAGGGGGTTTCTGTGCCAGACGGATTCTATCGAAGCAGCTGCATCTTCAGGCAAGCCCCTCTTGCGTCTCCCTTACCACATCATCATGATAGAGCCACCGCACTACATATATCTACCGTTATTGGTCGGTTTCTTGCGCACTTCCCCCTTCTCTCTGCATGCATGCAGTTTAATAGCAGACTTGTTGTCGTGCACGTTGTCCTTTGCCCAGCGGATGCATTCTGTGTTCATAGTAGCATCATTTTTGTATGTATCCTTCATCTGCATTCCTCGCTTTATGTTCGTCTCCCTGAGTGCTGACGTCCGTTTCGACGTTTCGGTGGTGGGAGAGAGATCACAGCGCGTGCTGTGAGATCATAAAGAAAGTACACAACGAGGATATCCCTCTGCATTGAACAGCATAAATGCGTCGTCGTGGTGCAGAGATAATCAGCTCGTCCAGAATGGGGTGCAACGATAATTCGAGCTGGGTTTGACCAGAGCAAGTCACGGAGATGTTACAAGACCTGCCACTGACACCTGGAGAGCGCACAGCTTGATACTATGCAATAATATATGCAAAAGTTTATTGTCTTTTTAGAAGTGAGGTTTGGGATTGGCTGGCACATGGCCATGCTAGTGCAAGTCGAAGTATTTCTTGGACTGATAGAGGCTATTATGAATAGAATGGAAGCATGTAAATGAGGCTAATGCGTAATGGCCACAGCCGCTGGGTGTTAGCGTCATATACGGACTCATACGCCACTGTTCATCCTGGAGTGTCAACCTTACAACTTCGGCTTCACGCTTCATCCCTGCCTTTCGACATCCTCACTGCACCCTTTCTCATTGCTGCAGCATATTAGTTGCGTATCACTATGGTAGAATCAAATTCGCAGGGTCACAATAGTGCCGGTAGCGGCCAACGAGGCAGAAGGACGAATCGCCGGCGCTCAGGCCCCGCCTCCAATCAGTCAAGCGCAAGTAAATCAGCAGGGGTCGAGAAGGCTGTGCAACAGACTGCCAGTAAGCCTAAGAGTGGCACGAAAGAAGAGGCACCAGCGGCTGCAGGTGCTGCGGACGTGGACGATAGCAGAATGTGCTGGATCTGTGCTGAGCCAGTCAAGTACTACTCAGTCTCAGAATGTAATCATCGGACATGCCACGTCTGTGCGCTGAGACTAAGAGCGCTGTATAAGAAACTGGACTGCACTTTCTGTAAGGTTCGTGTCGGGGTGCACGATGTTTGACCACCACTCATCTTGTCTTCTTCGTGACCATACGGTTTTTACTTTTGCAGGAGTCTCAGCCCACTGCGATCTTTACCGCATCATCCGATGCTCTCTTTTCGTCGTTTAACCTGGATGAAATCCCACACAAAGACTCCAAGTTGGCAATACATTTCGAGACACAGGAGTTGATGGAGGAGACCTTGATCTTGCTACGTTTCAACTGTCCAGATTCGGCATGTGATTTCACTGCTACGGGATGGGGCGACCTCAAGCTTCATGCCCGTAGTGTGCATGGGAAACTGCTGTGGTATGCTCGATCCATGGTTATTGTTATCAAGTGTTACTCAACCACTACGGCAATAGCGAAGTCTGTATACGACACAAGAAGATTTTCGCCCACGAGCATGCCTTGTACACTCCAAATGAGCTACCTTCGCACCTACCTTCTATGCTTCATCGTCAGCAGAAAATAACAGAGCGGGTAGAAGGCGGAGTTCATCCACTGTGCGAGTTCTGCCGCGAGTGTTTCTTCAGTGATGATGAACTCTATGCACACATGCGAGAACGACACGAAGAGTGCTTTATATGCAAGAGAATGGAAGTGCGGGATCAATAGTACGTGTCGACATTGTTAAACGCCTCTCTTTCCATCTGACTCTGGTAATCGATAGTTTCAAGAACTACGACGCTCTGGTGCGCTAGCTGCTTGTATCTGTGTTATGTTTACCATGAGACTGATTTTGAAGTAACAGGAAAAGCATTTTGAACACGCGCACCATCCATGTCCCAATTCCTCATGCCAGGCTCGCAAGTTTGTTGTTTTTGGGTCTTTGCTTGATCTTCAAGCACATATGGTCGAAGAGCACGGCGCAGAAATGTCCTCACGTGATAAAAAGGACGCAAGAAGAATCCATGCGCCATTCGAATTTCAGGATGGCGGTCGAAGAAGGGGTGTTCGTGATCAAGAAACGCCATCGAGTTCCCAAATGCCACCTGCGGACCCTACAAGGGCCAATGCAAGCAGAAGGGATAGGTTTGGTGCACATTTGACGACGGGTAATGATGGAGACGTACCGAATTCAGGACAAAACACGCCAGGTCCAAGTCGACGCCAATCCCCTTCGCCTCCACCAGCGGACATGGATCCCATTACTGCGGAGTGAGTGTTTAGCATGCTTACTTGAGGTCTTTAATAGTTACCGGGTAGACAGACGTCAAGCTGCATTGTTCGCACGACTGAGTTCTATAGCACCGAATCCTGTATATGCCGCGGCGGCAGTCAAGCTATCTCTTCGCTCATATCGTGCATCTGAGTCCGGTGCCCGTGACGTCATTTCCACCGTCTGGAATATCCTGGATCGTGACTTCGAAAGCACTGCAGGCATTGTGAATTTGCTCGTCGACATCATCACCGTCGATGACAAGAAGTCAGCACTTTTAAGCGCATGGAACGGATTCAAGATCGAGGTAGATTCCTTTAGTCCTTCCCAGCAACCCCTATACTTATGCTATTTTCAGCAACGCCATCAGTTCCCTGAACTTGTTCCGACCTCGGTAGGGACAAATTGGGCCGGGATCGCCAGTGGACGTGTTCTCAGCGCTAAAAATGCGACTTCCATTCGTTCTACGCGCCAGTCATCCAATGCCGTCTTGGATCGGGTCGCGCAGGCAGCCTCGTCTGCGGGCCCGTCTGCGCCGCTTCCGCGCCCCCCAGAGCGTTTCCCCGTCTTACAGCCGTCAGTACCCAACGTAACGACTGGCTATCGCCCTCCCGCCCGCAACACGGTGTGGTCTGCCTCCGCAGCTGGCGTAGCACCCGCTGCTCTCGCACCCGCACCCAGCAATAATGCCAAACCCCGTGATCCGACGCCCCCACCTTTATCGTCCTCGCTCTTCCCCGAGCTGCCAAGCTCGACTAACCCACGCAAGATGAAGGTAAACGCCAATCAGATGACGTTACAGAAAATTCTCGGGAACACGGGGCCTGCCATTCCCGCATGGGGCCAGCCCAGCGCGGGGACAACCACTCCAGGAGAGGAAAACAAGAGTGGGGCACTGCCAGAGACGGCTGTGAAGAGGAAGGGAAAGGGAAAGCAAAAACAGACGCTGTTTACCTTGGGATCCTTCCCGACTTGATGCGGTCCTGTCCCGCGTCGCCTCTAACTGTTCGGCATGCATCTAGGATTTAATTCGGGTGGCATCAATGGCTAACTTGTAGACATTTCGAACGTTCCGGGGGTACGGTTCATCACGTTCTTGTTTCTTGTTTCTTGTTTCTTGTATCGTTGACAATGCGATCACCGGTGATGTGATGACTAGTAGTGTGATGGGTTTTGATCTTGACGCGACATTATCGCACTGGTCCCTCAGAATCGGATGGCAGATTCTCTGACGCATAGCGCTAGTGCCGTGGCCCCAATTCCTGGAATCGCTGACTCATGCTTCTTGGTTCATCATGGGGTCGCTCGTGTAGAAACTCTCTAGTCCATGATTGCCGTCCCTCTCCCTCAGCAAATTGATGGATACAGTATTATGATTGACCAGCCAGCTGCCTCCGCCGGCTACTACAGACATTTGTCATGCTTGCTACCTCTCAGTCCAATAGCCAGGACCGCTGTGTCATTCTTCTTCATCTCTTGGCGCTATTCCATGGTGGCATTCCCACATATCTGCCATGTGGATATGTCGGACATCTCCGTAGGAAGTAGCACTCATTTCGGTCACTCGCGATCTCTTGACCAGCGTGAGTTGTGATGGGTGGGTGGGCTCCACACAAACGTTCCAGGTCGCAGATGACGGTACAGTGGGACTCCGAAAGTGCAGTGCCGGTCCTGCGGGAGACGGGAATATTGTTGTTGTCCCCGTGTTTCAGGAGCCCTTAGGTGCCACTGGCATTACAATGACTGTTCGAAGAAAGGAGGATGGTGCAAGTCTTCCTGAGGCAGAGTAGATAGATGTCAAACGCTCGTACGTATCTGACATCACCAAGAACGGCCTAAAGCTCAGCTCAACTATTGCTAGAGGTTGTTTGTTGCTATGTAGAAGATGTGAAACTAGCAAAGCATCATATCCGCGTACTTACTTTCCGTATATGGAAACTTGGCAATAACCGACGTGCGCGTTTCCACTTTCCCACTGTCTATCTCATGTAATGTTGAACATCTATCTCCGTAATGATGTTCGTCATTTGTCTCCGTGCTGTTCGTTCTAATTTACAGAAAGGCCCAGTGTATATATAGCGTTTATCTCGTTATTTTTTGTCTTCCCTCTGCCTTCTACGTTGAAGAACCCAGGTTGCTGCTACCATGAAAAACTGCTTGCAAGGTCCCTAGCACACAGCCTCAGTCAAGCATACCCAGAATGACTGAGGGAAAACATCTCCACACCAGATGGACGAAAGGTCGTCCTTTGTCCACTCTCTCACCTGTTGTAAGCAGAAGATACCATCAGCCAGAAGTCATTCGTCGTGAAAATCAATTGCTGCACATCAGCGACCAGACCTTTGGAGGCAACAGGTGTTAGTCTTACAGGCCTCAGGAAAGTCTACATAGATCACTGGCAGGACTTGCTGACTGGTTACCCAAAAGAGAGCTATATTGCTATCTCTGGTGTTCATTTTGTGTCCATGCTCACCCCGGAGAATCCAAGGACCACATATGAATGCCATACATTCTCGGACCGTGGTCGCCTTCGTGTCATCGTTCCAAAGTATATGGGGACTTCTCAACCGCTTACAACTATACGTGCCTATTAGTCACAGGGACACGGTAGCTGGAAAGTCTTAGCTGACCTATTGTCGTCTTGGTATATTCATGTGCTTAGGTCACCGCAGTAAGCTCTTGGAGTATAGGATTCCTCACCATGATGTCAACCTTGGAAATATCATGTTTGGCCCCGACTGGGAACGATAATCTTTGGTCGATTGATCGGTTTTCATTTAGCCCGGTACGTATATTTCGAGTCTGAGACGAACACGGAGGGTGATTTCCGAACGATCAGTCATCATTTAATGTAGCTTGTCAACCTACTTAATTTGAACCTGATGGTCTCCAGGGAATACACAGGTACCAGTTTGACAAGATCTTCAAGTCCCCCCCCCATAATCTACGGTCTCACACGGGCGACTTGGGGTCCTTTGTTCTATGTCCTGTGTCATGTGGCCTTGTACAAGGGAGGCCGTCCTATGGAGTCCGCTTCACAACATCTGACGTCGAGCGATTGGACTGCCCCTCGTGACAGACCGCTACTATGAACTGTGTGTTCCTCATCTGTCGCTGCAGCTTGCCAGAAGATGTCGAACTTGCGGGCTTTGACTTTGACACCAAGTGGATCATTCGCCTTCTGATGTTGTCTCGCATATTAAAGCTGCCAGCATCTTAGCCCAGATCCGAGTCACAGAGCTCTCGTTCTCGTGCTCTCATCCTCACCTTCATCCAGTGTTCCTCACACCGCCGCTGCCAACATTACTGTAGCCTCTCCTCACCTGCCTAGCTCATGCAGCTGTGTGTTGTGTCCAACTTGAACCGTGTCCCAACCAGGGATACCAGCACAAAATGTTGCTGTACTCAATAAAAGTGAGTCTACTCTGTTCTTCCCTGAAGAAATTTCGACGGCAACGATACAATACCCGTGCATGCAGTGTATTTGTCCTAGGCAAGACAAGGGGGGAAG
>QLPM01007255.1:0-14892 GCA_003314695.1 Albatrellus sp. MG142 | reverse complement strand
AGACTAGTCCGTCCCACCCCTCATCCGAATCCGAAATCCGTCTCCTACCACTTCATCCTACAACGTTGCTCTGCTTGCGGTCACGAAGCCCGAACGCCTTTCGCTCGAGGCAACGCTGCGTTATTCCAGAGGGTCCGCGGCAGATCATCTCGCTCCAACCCCGCAGCAGATCCTGCTCCGGAAGCGCAACACTCCCCATCTCCACCCCGACATGCGACCACTGAAACCCCTCCCGAGGGGTCACCCCATCCCTCCTCCTCGATCATATCAACCGCTAGGTCGAACCCTCAGCCCCTACCCTCTACCCCTTCGTCATCTGCTCAGCCAGATCTCTTGTCAAAATCTAAGAAAGCGCGGGCGAAGAAGAAGGCTGGTTTACAGGAGATGCTGGCCCGGAACAGGGGGAAAAAACAGCAGAGGGCAGAACCTCATGCAAATGCTACAAGTCTAGCTGCGTTTCTCACCGAACTGTGATCAGGGGAGATGTACATCGAGGTATTTCAGAAAATCGCTTAGCGCGCATATTTGCAGTCGGTACCTATTCTATGTATCTATCCTGTAACAGTTTCGCACCAGTCAGTGTAGGACATAAATTTACAAAGCTACGCTATGACGCCCCCAAGATGAGTAGAGGAACCTCAACACCATCGGACTTTGTAGGGACAACATCAGGTGTAGAAAATATGAATCGCCCCGGCCAGAATGGAACATAGATTGCGATGGCAAGAAATAGTGGGAGTGTATCCAGTCCATAGAAGAGTCTCTCCTGGGTAGCGATCGGACCCTGGAGGCCGAAGGAAAGCTCGACTGTCCGATATATAGAACGTATCTGCAAGGGCGTTAAGTTTGCAACGTAAAACTGACAAGAACCAAATTCTTACGATGATTCCCAAGCAGCTAAACGCGAAGGCTCCTACTAATGCTCTCCAGTCGTTGTACCAAGCTAAGTTCTGACCCATCATCCATGTGTCTCGCTCGTACTTTCGAACCCGATAAATGAAGACACAGAATATCCCTGTGAACATGACGAACGATGCAAGTTGAGCGGCAATACCGGCTAGCAAAATCTGACAAGGATCAGCTTTTCACTGAACTGATTGCAGTACTCATAGCATTTTATCCACGTACATTGGATCCGATTTTGAAACCTTGTAAGTTGCTGGATCCCGTCAAAATACTCGCTCCTAAACACTGTTATGTCCATGCAGTGAGGAGCGAAACCCTCAAATGATAATAACAATAATAATAATCGTACCTGAATGAGGAAAGTTATGACATCAGACATTAGGAATACTTTTGTGATCCGTTCAGGTTGCATAGCAAGATATTGGTCACATTGATAGTATCGTGCCAAACGGCCGAGCAGAACGTAGTGGGCTGCAATAAAAGCACATGGCTATAACCGTGGCATGGTTGAACATGAGTGAGTATTTCTTCGTTGATAGGACTTCGAAGAATGAAACCTCCTACCGATAGCACGACAAGGAGGTACATCCCAGTATATATGCTTTGTGAATCAAGACGGAGATGCAGTCCAAAGCGAAAAGCAAGCCCCGCCGCAAAGGCTATAAGCATTAATGAAGCCAATCTGTTTCGAGTGGTGATTATCGGATATGCTTAGATACTTACTGTACACGGCGATGACCATGGTCAACATCCATTTTGGACCCCACTTCCACATCATGATCGTTTGCACCAACGCTACCAATAAAAAGAGGGCTATTGAAATGAGAATCGTCAGCAATGAGTCGATTTCTATCTTGTAAGGCTACATAGACTTGGGTCGAAGTAGAACTTACTGAACGAGATGGCAGTTAAGACATTTGAAGCAATGTAGCGAAGGGGATTAAAATGATCATGCTTTGGGTCAGCAAATGGATCGACAACCTTAGGCTGCTGGGATCCAGCCTGTGGTGCCCCATCAACAGATGAGACCGACCAAAAGACGACAACCAGCGCAATGGCCAGTCTTTTCAGCGCTACCTTCTACGGAAGACTAGAAATCATAGATGACTGAGGTCAGAACGAGATGGGACTCATGAGCCATGGGAACATGGGCATTTTAAAGGGATGATTTTGACGAAGACCGATATTCGTCTGAGCCGTCTCTCAGATCTCGGCAATGCCGTCAAACATCTCCAAGAACGCAGCCCTTGAGATCGGTGTTATAATAGAGGCGCCTCTATTCGGGTCCAAGTGGCAGCTTTGAGAGGTCTTAAGATTTTCTGTTAAGCAAGCCATGCATAGCATTCCTAAGCGTCGTGGGTTCAATGTATCTGAGGGAGACGTCGGCTAGAACGGCTGGATTGCCCTTGGGAAACAGTGCAATCGTGATTTTACTAGCAGCCGGCAAGACATGCCGGCGTTACAAGAGCATGAATATGCAGCAGTCACGGCAACCTAGAACTAGAATGACGTTATCTTCATTGTCTGCAGGGTTGCGAGCGAGAGGTGTTATAGGAAACAATATAATCCGATAGAATATGAATTAGCTACCCTGTGATTTGCGCGACTGCCCCAGGCTCCCCTTTCTCTTGCCTAGAACAAGCACGCTGTGCACGTGGGCATCGTACCGTCTTTAATGCACACAGAGGACGATGCTCGGTACACTGCTATGGGCACCATTCAAGTTGAATGATTTCGGGGCCGTCCGCACTGATCATAGCAATGCTGTACACATGAATATTAATAAGGGTTTCGACTAGTATCTGAAGGGGCAAGCGTCCTTTACCCTAATTGAAAAGCTTATAAGATCTCGATACAACGTCGTCATGTATGCAGCTCCACACCTGATAGGATAGTGCAGGGCAATTTTTTCGTTGTGGCGGACCTAAGCGGACCTAAGCGGACCGAATTAAGAGGCCCCGAAAACGGTCCGCTCTGGAGTAGCCGAACTCTCGCGCATCCTGTCCAGGATGGCCGCTACGTGCAATCAGCAGGGAGCCGTATCCGCGACTTTCTCCGAATCTACGGGATCTCTGACGACTCGAATAGAAAACACATGTACACGTTGCCGTTTGGATCTCGCCAGGGGACTATATTTCTCAACTTTAGTGCGTCACAAAGTGAATACATCAGGCTCGGGAGTACGATACAAACCTGCAATAGTGAGAGTAGTGTTGTGGGCAGAATCCGGCACTTTTGCCACCCTGGCAATTGCCATGGCATTTGGCAAAACACAGCACACAGGCTTGCAGAACTGTGGACTGCCCGATCTGAATTTAGGTAACTGCACTGTACGTGGATTATGACGTCATTGTAGTCAAAGTAGAATCTTGTCTTCCCTTACGTCGTCATCATGCCTATATGCACATGGCCAGTGCTTGACACCCCAGGCGTAGATGTTGCTGAAGATCTTGAGAGGATGTTTTCATGACAGCTTCCACTTTCAGTAGCAAGTTACGACTCCAACATGCCGGAAGGGCCCAAAAACAACAATTGTGGAGGATATAGACATGGCATTTGAGGAACTGGACCATTGTACAGAGGGGGCAGTGATTGACCCTGAGCTTCTAGCTCAAAGTGGAGAGGTTGAACCAACTACAGTCTATCCCTTGATGAATTACAGTGTATAGATGGCAACACTCTGCCCTGAGTTGATAAATGCGGCGTTGCATGACATGGTCAGTTATACTATACACCAAAAGTGGAAGTAACAAACCAAAGTCTGACGCATTTACGTCTCCTGGAGTGCGGCTGAAGTGCAACGGTGCATAATCCTTAAGGGCCAGGGATCTCTCTTGGAGTAAGGTAGCTGGGATTATATTTATAGAAAGCGACGATGATATTGAGCTCTACATAATTACTCGACCAGTCGACAGATAATGGGGATGTCATAGCTCACAAAAGCAGTTTCTATTTTGGTGGAGCTTAAAGGATACAGAAGCAGTTTCTAGATCTATTATAGACCTTCGAAATGTCCGCGAGACTGACAGCGCCTTTTCCTCGGCTCTGGTGCTGGGGCAGTCATGATCAGATCAGCTATGTTGCTGGGTAAGCTAGATCAAGTTAGACTCGAGCATAATGTAACTTTATTGGAGGATAATTTCACAACCCTGTACGCTGGCACTTGCCGGTGGAGATTGTACCCGCACATGTAGCGTAGCGACCGTTCCGCAGTTAATTAAAAGTCATCGTTTGTCGTCAGTTCCGAGTACAACCTTGCAACAGACTTGTGTTCCTCATGCCCGTAGTTTGTATCGTCTTGTCAGCCTGAGGCCAGGCCGATAGTCGTCGACGCTGTGACCGTTCGTTTACTGTTCAAGCTTTCAAGTTCAATGCCCTACCTGCAAGACTACTACTGATCATGACATACTCTGGGGTCGCGATGCCATGACTAATCAGCCGTGTGATTGGTGCTTAAATGGTGCCACCTGGGTGTTACTTAAAGTTGCAATGAATGTCCCCATTTCTATACCTCGTAATCTTGGCATGCGGTCATCTACGGGAATGCACGTTCTGCTCCCTGCTGCAGAGTCGCGCAGAGTCACCGTGTCATTTATACCAATGCACACGCTCCTAGTGTGGACTTTTGGGCGTGGAACAGTCGTCGGTGTATTCTGTGTCTTATGTCGCGCTGTTCGCTGAATGATCTCACCCAGATCTGGCGGATTTGGCCAGCAGTTCTACTCCATACTCTTTTTGCTTCCGGTGGGTTCATTCAATGACTACTCGCAGCGCCTCATGTGATGAACTGGATACATTAATGCACTTCACTTACCTATATAAATGATCCCGTCATTCTCATGATTGCGCACACCATCCCTGACTACGGGACTATAACCGCGCCGTATACATGCACATCAATTTGCTTCCGTGATACCAGTTGTAACAGTTGCCTCGATGAAGACATCCATCTACCTCGGCATACCAAATATCATGCTAACGGTGCTCGGTATGCCATCGTCGTGCGGACCTTTGGTAGGGACATGATAATTATTGTATAGGTGTTGTAATTGGTTTCGTCATTTCATACCGAGCCTCCAGCGGGTATGTTATAGATAGACTCAGACTGGCGTTCACTGATGATACCGCTGGTGTGGTCCGTGCTGCTGTGGTGCTTCCTGAAGATATGACCGGTACTGGATGGGTCGCTCATCTTGGTCTGACGTCATGCGCAATGCACGGACCTTTACACGTCTTATCTGGTTCCATATTCCGCTTCACGTGGTCCCCAAAACCCCCGGGTTGGCGTCACAAGACACGGCTGAAAACGCGGGGGTGGTTGACAAGATCATGAAGGAGAAAAGGACGGCACTAGACTTGGTAGCAGGGTGATTTTCAACAACTTTGTCGTGAAATTTGCATTAAGCCTAGGATTCAGATTTGCTGTTGCCCTCAAGCATCATCTTCGCAGTACGTGTGCATAAATTCATCTCATGACAGCATCACAGATGACTCTTCAAACCAGATGAGCCGAGCATCTATTATGAGGATTTGTATCCTCTCGTTCGGCCTCTTCACAATGTAAGTTTCTCCTTTGCGTAGCGTATACATTTAATG
The DNA here is from genome assembly GCA_003314695.1 of Albatrellus sp. MG142. Lineage (NCBI taxonomy): Eukaryota > Fungi > Basidiomycota > Agaricomycetes > Russulales > Albatrellaceae > Albatrellus > Albatrellus sp. MG142. The sequence goes on along the minus strand of QLPM01007255.1, from coordinate 9,390 downwards.
AATGTTACGCAGCACCCTTCTCACAAGTCGCACAGTGCAAAAGCGCGTTCAAGTTCATATGCTGAACCATTTGCCGCCGCTGCATCAGTCTTTAGCCCAACGGACATCAACCCTGTGATTCCGCCAATCAATTCTTATGGCGCTCTGGAACCCGCACTCTTCCGTTCGCGCCTTATGAGAGTCTCATCTTCCAATTCGTCGCACTCTTCCCAGCCAGAAGAACGTCGACCTCTTCTACCTTCTAATGTTCCCGAGATTCCCTCTGTGCTCTCTAAAATTTCACTGGATTTGATACCCTTTGCTGGGCATTTTCGTTCGCTATCTAATGGTTTCAAGTCAAGTAACAGTGATGGGATCACTGAGGTAAATTTTCTCCCTTGACGTTGGAAGATTCCATCCTCGTGCCGAATTAATTTTGATGAAAGTAGAATCGCGATCTACGGAAGCCACACGCTCATTTCAGACGCCGTCCCCGTGTTGCTAGCGATGGCCATAATACACCGGTCGACATCCTACGCTATTTGAGTGATTGGCTGAGTATACTGGAGAGTCGTGGAACCGTCCCAGGTAAGTGGTTGACTACACCACATATGATATGGATGATTGAACATGAGTTGCGCATGTATACAGGGACGAGCATGGGGCCTATGATTGCGTGTATTGCAACCTTTGAAGATAGCTTGGCATGTGAGTGTACTCACGATGCTACATTTACGAGTCAACCTAAGTGTAATCACAGCTCTCGAAAGAATCTTGACGACGCCACTCCCATTGTAAGTCCTTCAGATGTCATGCTGTCTTCATGCTAACGTAGCACACAGTGTATACTCCGTACATATCAGGTTCGTGGACTGTATCTTTGTTGACTGATCGATTATTGGTAACCTTTCGTCTTTACGCATCTACCCATTAGGCAGTAAGCATGTTTAACCCTTACCCCCGTTCGGACGCTGATTTTATCCTATAGCACCGTGTGGATCTATCTTTTCTTTCTGCCATTCCAACTGGTTGAATACTTTGGCTGGTATACAATACCCGGAGCTGGAATGGCTGCCTTCGTTTATCTGGGCTTCCTCGCAGCTGGAGACGAGATCGAGCAACCATTCGGTACGCAGTTTCTAATGGGGCGTGGCTTTCTCTTTAATCCCCTTTCTGACGGCTTTCCGACTCCAGGCTATGACGAAGTACGTGTCCTCCATCCTTACCTCGAGTCCCTTCTGACCATCACTGTGGCTTTTCTCAGAACGACCTTGACCTGGACACATTCTGTCATGATGTCATTTGTGCTGACATAGAGCGTTTGAAGCAAACACCATGCGCAAATGTACTTCTCACGTAAGTGAGGTTAACAATGACGACATAATCGCCCACCCGGATGAGCTCCTCGTGTAGCTATCTAACTACGATATGTGTCTGGATGCATTGATGTGAGACTTTGTGGGTTTGGCCAATTTTGACCTTATGCATACTCTGTCAAGTCAGGAAAGTACTTCAAATATACCACAAGGTTCGTCATATTGGAGAGAAACGATATTGGTTCTCCTTTCACTCTCTAATCCTGTTCGTCAAACGCACTCAGTCCTCTTCTGTCTACACGCATCCAATCAGAGTCGTACAGCCTCCTCATGAGTTTACCCATACCCTTTAAGCCGGAACCACGGATCCCCCCTCCCCCTGGGAACCGGCGTGCTCTTGCAGGCATCTGACGACTCTGTCCTGGGATCCAATGGACCTCCATCGTTCAAAGACGGTTGTCGATTGTAGTTGGGAGGTGCTATCGCACGATTCGCGTAATTTCCAAGAAAGACAAATGATAGTATGACTGATATGACGGCACAGCATCGAGATGTTAGAAAGGACAAGCAGTAGCATCAAAAAAAATTCAGTCCCGTCCATCAACATCATTGTCGTCGTCGTCGTCGTCGTCGTCGTCACCGTCAAGCCCGCCAAGGTAAGTATGAATATGCGGCCCGTGGGTCGCAGCCCTGAGCCTAGATATCGAGAGATACATTGCATGCCCTGAACGCAAGACCCATCACGTGACAAGCCTCACCACACTGCAGCAAGGGCGGCTACAGCGCCAAGAAGCGCGCCTCCCGCGATGCTTGCAGTGCGTGGGGCGGAGCCAGGGGTGGTGGAAGGCAGTACAGAAGAGGAAGTGGAGGGCCGTGTGGAAGAGGATAATACGGGTGTGGACGAGGCATTTACGGATGCAGAACTTGAGGGTGGTGCAGTGGAGGACGGTGCGGAGGTCGAAGATAACGCAGTGGAGGATGGTGTGGGGGTTGAGGATGAGCCAGACGAGCTGCTGATGGTTGCGGTGCCTGATGACGGGGGCGGGGATCGGAATGAGAGTAAGAGTAAGAGAAAAGGGAACGTACCACTAGAGGCGGAGGATGGGACACCTGGGGAGGGTAAGGGGTAAGCAAGGGCTGGGACGGGGAGAGGCAGGGGAACACACTGGTGTCACAAAGGCTCTGGAAGTACCTCCGGGCAGCCGGAAGCTCATTAGAGGGACAGGTGGATGATAAGCACTCGCCGCCAAGGAAGGCAAAGGTCTGACCGCAGACGCAGGCAGTATCGGTACTGGAGAGACATGGATGCCAGTAAGCACACACAGGAAGAGCGGGTGGGAAGGATATTAGTAAGAGAAACGCACAGGCTCGTGCAGCCTGCCTGGTTGACGACGCTGGCTGCACAATTTGTAGCACACGTAGGCGGAGCCTGGGCGGCAGCATAAGCTGCGAGAGTGGCAAGGAGGGCGAGGGCAAGTGCACGGAGGTGGATCATGACGGGGACAGCCTAAGATTCAAAGCGCTCTCAGGCCGACTTCTTTTAACTGCTAGTGTCAAGCTATTTACAACCGTGTCTACCCATAACACGATCCACATGGCTAAAAGGGACGCTCGCCATGCATAAGGGTTCGTCACACACGCTACCCTCGACAACTGCCATCCTGTTGGTGCATAGCCTGAAGCCCCAAGGTGTACGAACTCTAAGCCTTTGATGCCCATAGATCGTACAGTTCCTTATCAGCAGGGTCGAAGCAAGTCACCATAGCGGGGTCAGCGCGTATGGTGAACTTATGATCATGCGTGCCCAGCGATAACGGCCCAACGTTGCGAGATACAGGATGATCTGCTAGTCTTGCGTTCATAGTAGAGGCCGAGAAGGTCGAGGTTGTGGGCGATGTAGATTGTGCATACTAGAATATGCGTTCATCTCTGCCAGATTATAATAAAGACGTGGCCACACCTCGCCGGCTATGTGTACTGTAGAAGTGCGATTTCGCAGCCGACCTAGATTGGTAGCCCATTAAAACCTGTCCTTCATTTGTAGATCACGACAGTTACCCGAGGGAGAAGAAGGCTGAGACATAGTCGAATTGTCAGAAGGCATACGTATACTTCAATGGGGGCAATTGAAACAAAAGTCACCAGCAAGGGTCACGTTAGCGAACTGTCGGGCGCCGAGTCACGCCTGTGGCGGAAACGCGTCAGGGCGTGACGTTACGCGTCGGAAAGGTCACACCGCGTCGGATTGAAGCCCGGAAGCGGCGTAAGGGTGCTTGCTCTTTGGTTCCCGTCATCATTGCACTTCTCTGCCCTTTCCGATGAATATATTTCGGAGCTGTGAGTGATAATTCATTGTTATTAAATGAAATACTGATCAGCCTTTACAGTAATCGGAAAGGTTTGGCGTAAGTTGTTTTACGCCTTATTGATGCATCTCGAAGCTCACTGTTATCGTACAGAAGACCCAAATGCCGCTGAAGTTGTCAAGATATCAACTGGACAGCTGTATCTTCTGCGTCCAGGAAACATCCGATCTTCCAGAGAATGCATGTGAGTTTTGTCGGCCATTGCGAACAGGGCACACCTTCATTACGCAATCAAGCTACAACGATGCAATGGCCACGATACGCCGTGTGCCCTCTGTTGAGCACAACTTCCAGCTTGTAATCACAAGAGTCTACGAAGACGGAGATCAAGAACTTCTGGAAGACGAAGATGAAAGTAGGTGCTATACGGGGCTGGTCACTGTGCTCAACTGACCCTGTACCCCAGCTGACGAGGAGCGCGTTTTTCTAATAAGTGAGGAGCTGGAGTTCCGCACGGGTGAGGTAGAGGGGGAACCTACCTTTGTTTGGCGCGATCTTCAAGGGGACGTGGATGAATTCTACGAGTTCGTTGCTTCTGGTACCAATGGGCCCACCCGCGCGTTTTTTGAGACGTGCATGTACCGCGCAATGTACGAGCGGAAATATAGGACCAGTGCAGATGCCACGCAGGATTCAGATCTGACTGAATTTATCTGGCAGTGGGTCTCACAGCGGTTTTCTATTGTGTCACGCTCACCTGCTTGTTACTAGGCCTCCTCCACCCAAGCCAAAAGGAAAGGGATCTTCAAAAAAGAAGGCCCCGTCAGTGGACGATACCTCACTGACGAGTGCAATGCAGTCCTTTTCAGTGAAGCCAGGGGTGTCTGTACCCAAGCCGCCTGCAGCAACCTCTGAGCCACCTGCTACATCGTCAAGCTCATTGACGGCTCAAAGTACCCCTGAACTCCTATTCACTGTGATCCTCGACTTACAAGCCGAACTATTCCTGTGGGATCGCCCAAGTCAGTTCTTCATCCGTCAAGCTGACGTCTCTGCGAAGCTCAAGAAACGCAACGATGGCCGCTTTGAGTATTGGATTTCTGCTTCTGATAGTGAGGGAGACCTCCTCGTGCATCGGCTCACGTCGGATATGAATCAGCGCTGGTCTTCAGCCATGTGGTCGCTCACATGGAATTATATGAGCAACTCTGGAACGCAAAGCAGCTGGTGTCTTCGCCTCGGGTCGCAAGAAAGCTACAACCAGTTCCAGTTTGTTTTTATGAAGTGTCTTTGGGAAAGTCTTCACCAGATGCCGTGGGAAAAGGCTAAGGTATAATCAAATTTGTTCTACGAAATAGCGTCGTTTGAGTATCCTTCTAGGCCGACGAAAGGGCGTATGTACTGAGCTCTGCGGCCGAAGATGTGGAAATGAAGGATGTAGAGCTTGAAGAGGAAGATGAAGAAGCAGTGGAAGATGAGCTGGAAGGTGAGTAATTATCCGCTTTCTACGTGTTTCGACTTGTCAAGGTAGAGCAGAACAAAGCGACGAAGAGCTAGCGGAAGAAGATGAAGAAGGGATGCCTACTAGTATGCGAGAAGGGCGCAATTCGCAGCTCACTGTTGGTTACAAGGGCGATCGATCATATGTCGTTCGAGGTAACAACATTGGCGTCTTCCGCCATACTAAGGACGGTGTCAAATATTATGCCACCATCAGTCGACTGGCCGATATGAAAGGCAAGAACTTTATTCCGAAGAATGTTTGTGTATCTCGCGAATTCTGCGAGAGGCCGCTGCTCACCTGAATTGGTGTGTTAGGTGATGCTCCATGACCAGGACTCGAAAATGGTCATCATGAATCCCGACAACCCCAATTCCTTGTTCAACATGGACATAGAAAGGGGCAAGATTGTCGAGGAATGGAAGGTCCACGATGATGTCAGAGTGGACCATATGGCACCCGATTCCAAGTTCGCGCAGATGACGCCTGAACAGACCCTCATCGGCGCGTCCCATAATGCCCTCTTCCGCATCGACCCACGTGTCTCGGGCACAAAAATGGTCGACAGCCAGTACAAGCAGTATGTCTCGAAGAACAAGTTCTCTGGAGTCACGACCACTGCGTCTGGAAAGCTCGCGGTGGCCAGTGAAAAGGGCGATATCAGGTTGTTTGACGCCATCGGAAAGAATGCAAAGACTGCATTGCACCCGTTGGGCGACCCCATCCTCGGCATCGACGCCACGGCAGATGGCCGATGGGTTGTCGCGACGACAAAGACATACTTATTGCTCATTGACACGCTCATCGGTCAAGGCAAGTACGCGGGCAGCTTGGGCTTCGATCGCAGCTTCCCTGCAGATGCAAAGCCCATACCTCGCCGACTCCAGTTGCGAGCTGAACACGTTGCGTATATGGATCACAACGTCTCGTTTACACCTGCCCGGTGAGCGCCGGTATTACACTTTAATGAAAGATGCTGTGTGATCTTACACTGTCGTCTGCCAGGTTCAATATCGGCGAAGGTCAGGAAGAGAATGCGATCGTCACCTCTACGGGCCAGTATGTGATCGCATGGGACTTTGCCAAAGTCAAAAAGGGACAGACGGACAAATACGAGATAAAGAAGTATGTCTCTCCTTCTACCGTGCACTTGGCTGTGATGCTTATGTTCCTCCCACCAGATACGAAGATCTAGTCGTGCAAGATAACTTCAGATTCGGCGATGACAAGGAGATCGTGAGCGCCGTCTTCTTGCAGCATCGAGCGTCTAGACCCATCTGACCGCACTTCTTTTTTTACAGATTGTCGCTCTCCAGAACGACGTCCTGACGGTGAACAAGAAGCATTTGAAGAGGCCGACACGGACGTCCCTCGCCCCCCCTCAGACAAGAAGCCGTTCCGGCATCGTCAATTCACCGTTTTAAATGGTCTCATCTCACCTTTTCTTTTTTGTTTTTTCTCTGCTACCGACTTTTCCTGGACTTTGTATCCATCTGTCCCTCTCCTTTACCTATTCCTTGAGTGGCCGCCGTCGTATTGTTGTGAGAATGTATTTGCCGTAACCTGTCAGATCGTTTACTTGTATGTGTATGAGATCGGTCGGATCGGAGTCGCCCCTTGCTGATGTGTCTGTTGTATGAATGGGTTATTATCTTAGAAGTATGTTACGGATTGTCTACAAATCGAACGGAGATCAAAACAAAGCACAGGCGGCGCCTTGCACCGCCACCGACGCTGAGAAACACGACTGGTATTAGCAGATGTTCTTCATACCTAACCCTCACGACCCTGTACCATGATCAACTACATTCTCCTGGTTTCACGACAAGGTGGGTCCGCTTCGCCACATCCACGCATCGCCCCAATCGCTCACCTCCAGGACTCGTGTGGACTGCTCCCCCCCTTCCCCGCGCCCGCAGGCAAAGTGCGCCTCGCAAAATGGTTCACGACGATGCACCCCAAGGTGAAGGCGAAGATCGTGAAGGACGTCACGCAGCTCGTGCTCGCGCGGCGCACACGCATGTGCAACTTTCTCGAATACAAGGGTGCGTCCGCGTCCGCGTCCGCGCCGCTACGTCCTGTTTCTGCTCACGCCTACCCATCCACCCCCCTCCCTGTCGCCGGTCCGCACCGCACCGCACCGTACCGCACCGCACCGCAACCACGCACAGACTCGAAGGTGGTGTACCGGCGGTACGCCTCGCTCTTCTTCGTGTGCGGCATCGGGCAGGCGGACAACGAGCTCGTCACGCTCGAGATCATCCACCGCTACGTCGAGGTCCTCGACCGCTACTTTGGAAACGTGAGTCCCGCGTGCCCGCCTCCTGCTTTCCCCGCTTTGCACCGGTGCTGACCCTGCGTCGACTATTTATTTATTTTTTTTGGGGGGGAGTCCAGGTGTGTGAACTTGACCTGTGAGTGCGGCGTGCCGTGCATCGGATAATGGCTAACACTACAGGACCGCTGTTGGTGCGCGTGCAGGATCTTTAATTTCCAGAAAGCATACGCGGTGCGTTCGCCCGCTCCCTTGCCGCTGACACTGACCCTGGCGCTGACATCCTGCAACGCTGCAGATCCTCGACGAGCTCATCATCGCGGGCGAGCTGCAAGAGTCGTCGAAAAAGTCCGTCTTGCGCGTGGTGCGTCGTCTGCGTGTGCATTGTGCTACAGCCACTCACGGCTGCAATGGCGCGACAGGTCACGCAGTCGGACTCGGTCGAGGACCAGGAAAACAGCGAGGACACGATGGCGCGGCTCGGCTCGCGCGCGTCGTAGGCGTGTGTGCGGTGTTGTACAAGTGTGAATGTGACCCTGTTCCCGCGACGTTTGAGCGAGCAAAAAAGCCGATTGTCGAGATATCACGCAAAGACCAAAAATGTAGAACTACAGTCACCAAGAAGCCAGACGGTGTCAAGAAGATGTGATGTGCAACTCGCGGAAAGTGAAACACGTGAACAAGTAAAAGATGAGATGGATGTGATTATACAACATGACGTGGACTAGTCCCAGAATATCTTTGGGGGCGGAGCCGTACTCTTCGGTGGCAACGTGGGCGATCCTGTGTCAGCGAACAGGGATGATGGCTTTGTCGCTGTTTCCTGCTCAGCGAGCTCCGCAACTATGAGCTTCGCAGGGCCGTCCGCGGGCGGCGACGGCGCGACACCCGCCCCTGCGATAGTGCTTGTGCCGGCGGCGGCGGCTATCGTCCGGGGCTTTGTCTTTTTGTTGATGACAAACCACTTGACGAGGTCGAGCGTCGCGACCGAGTCCTCGACGGAGGAGTGGCCGAGGGTGCCGTCGCCCGTCTGGATCGCGCGGCCGAGGTGCTCTTTCGTTCTGTGCGTCGCATCAGTGTATCGGGGTCCCCCCCAGGGAGACGATGCGGACGTGCACGTACAGGTCTCGGAGGGCGCGGCGGTAGGGCCATCCGCGCGGGTGCACGAAGAGGACGGCGGTGTCGACGCAGCGGTGGTGGATCATGCGGAGGGTGCGCAGGTCGTTGTCGAGGGCGTGCCCGAGGAGGACGGTGTCGGCGTTGATGAACGCGTCGAGGGCGCGGCGCATGGACGCGAGGGGCAGGCGTGCGCGTGCAGCATACACCTCGGGGGTGAGGCCGGAAAAGCGGGTATTGAAGTCGCTGTGGGTGCGGCCGAGGGGAAGCCGGTCAGCAAGGGCGACGGGCGCGGACTGCGAGGGTGGCACGGACATGACCTCGACGCCGTCGTCCATCTTGACGAGCTCGTCAAACACCTCGGTGCCGGTCGCGTCGACGACGGACACGCGGGCGACGCGGAAGCCGCCGGTGGTGTACACCATCTCGCAGTCGAGGGCGGCGATGTCGAGGGCCGTGTCCATCTTCTCTGGGTTGGAGGAGGCCGGGCGGGTCTGCGAAAAGGCGTGTCGGGCATGGAGGAGGGCAGGGTCGGACTCGTAAAAGACGTGGGGGCCGCGGGAGCAGCCGCCGCCGTCGGCGGTGGGACGGGAGCAGCAGGAGTATATCTTGGTGCGCTCGCCTGGACGATTAGATAGTGTCGGGCACGGCGTGAGACGCATGGCGCACCGTTGATCGGCCGGGTGAAGACCTTGCCCCAGTGGTACGTGCAGTCCTGGGCGCCGTCGGGGGGCCGGTCGCCATCGCGGAGGTTCTGGAGGCCGAGGTTGCGGACGACATAGGGGACGCTGCAGCGCTCGCACTTGACCCTGGTGCCCTCGGCAGAAGGCCTGTCGCCGCCGGGGCCCCAGGCGTCGGGGACATCGATGGTGTAGTTCCACTGCTGGAGCTCGGGCC
>QLPM01007248.1:0-16561 GCA_003314695.1 Albatrellus sp. MG142 | reverse complement strand
GCACCCAAGTGCGCCTCTCAAAGGAGGCTTTGATCAATCTTGCCGAGAACGGGGTGCCGCACTCGGCATTCGAGCAGCTGCTGCGCGAGTCGCTCGAGGAGGTCGTCACGCCGCTGCTGGACTGGGACGGCCCGGACGCGATGTGCAGGCTGTGGGCGGCCGTCGCAAAGGAGGGGTGCGTGCTCTCCGCCCGCGCGGCGCGGCAGGCGGCGGGCATGGCGCGGGTGCGCGGGCTGCGCGGGTTCGATCCGGAGGAGCGCGATGTGGACGACTTTGGCGACGACGACGACGAGAATGGCGTCGCCGACGGCCCGCCGAAGCGGCAGTCGTCCGCGTGGTGGTCCGATGAGATCAGCGGGTGCCCGTCGTCGCTCGAGGAGACCGTGCTCGTGTTCCTCGATTCTGGCTTCACACCCATGAAGAACCCGATCCTGGCGCAGAAGCTGCACATCGTGGTGAAGAAGGCCATCAAGTCGCACGTCTCGAAGTGCAGGATCGTCATTCCCATGTCGTGTGCCGCGTTCATCGTGCCCGGTGAGAGCCTCTCTTGGTCCGTCACGTCCGCATGGACTCATGCTTTCCAGACCCGTATGGCGTGCTCGAGGAGGGCGAGATCCACGTCAAGAGCTCGCACCGGAATCTCCGTCTCCCAAACGGAAGCTATAGCGACCGAGTCACAGGCGATGTGCTCGTAGGTATTCCTCCTCGCTCCTGCGCGTGTGGTCATAGCACTGTTCCCAATAGGTCAGCCGGAATCCGTGCAAATTGCCAACGGACGTGCAGAAGGTAGGCTTCAGCTCATGCGCCCCAGATCTGTCCCTGATTTATTCGTCAGGTCCGCGCCGTCTTCAAGCCGGAACTGGACGACTACATCAACGTAATCGTCTTCTCCATCAAAGGCCGCCGCCACCTTGCCAGTATGCTCGGTACTGGTAGGTTACCATCCCGTTCTGCTTCCTGCGCCCGCCTTATGACTTTGCTAGGCGACTACGACGGCGACAAGGTCGAGTGCATCTGGCAGCCAGAACTCGTCGAGGCCTTCCGCAACTCGGACCCCAAGTTCGCGGACGAGCCGGCCGGGCTCATGGCGTCTTTCAAGCGCGAGAATGAGACCGTCGCTCAGTTCCTGAAACGCGTGCCCGAAAGACTGCCACAGCAGGACCGCATGGGCGAGTACCAAAAGGTGCTCGCGGCCTCGCTGCGTGATGCCTTCGTCGTTGGCATCTACTCCGCGATGCATGACAACTCAATGTACGTCCGGGGCTACGACCACCCCGAAACCATCCGCCTCGCATACATGTGAGCCCAAAGACACTCCCTCCGTCGTACGCAGGACTGATCGCCCATCAAAACAGGTTCTGCACGATTCTCGACGGCGTGAAGACCGGTCTGACGGTCTTGCCGGCAGTCTACCGGCGCGACAAGAGGGTGCACTGGGCCTCCCGGAATCCGTATTGGAAGCAGAAGCAGGCCGAGAAGGAGCGTCCGGATGATCAGCAGCCGGGCGGCCGCGCGCACAGGCTGAACGATACTAACGACATCGTGCTCCCGCGGAACCCCGACCTCCCGATGTTCATCATGGACCACATGCAACACGTTGTGGACCGCGAGAGCACAGCACAGCTGGTGCGCGTGCAGGCGAAATTCAACGCGCTCCCGGCGCCGATGATCGACGTGGACCTCGTCGCACCGTGGGAGGACGCGCGCGGGCGTGCAGTCGCCGCGGGCGAGCAGATGCTCGAGGAGATCGACATGATCCAGCTCCACGTCGAGAGCGTGTACTGTCAACACCGCGAGGTCGTGCGCCATAAGGATTTCACGGGGATGGTGATCGAGCGGCGCCAGGACCGCCTGCGCGAGGTGTCGCAGGCATTCGCGAGCCGGCCCGCGCCAGGCACGATGCGCTACTTCAGCATGGCGGACGTCGCGCGCGTGCGCGCGTCCTATGCGTACCATTACGACTGGACACGGAAGCCGTCACGCTTCCCGTGGGACGTCGCGATGCGCGACCTCGGGCTGATCAAGGCGCAGGCCATCGGTTCGTTCAAGGCATGCTCGAGCACATTCTACGAGAAGTTCTCGATGCGGTCGTCGGTGCTGGGGTGACATCCTCCTACCGTTCTCGTTTTTCTTTCCTGCTGCTGCAGCACGGCGCGGCTTAGCTTCTTGATATTCGTTCTTTTGCGCTGTTGTTTACTTAAAACGTTCCGTGTTGTCTTTGTGGTTGTTCGGATTTCAGCATCTTGTATTGTCTTTGTCGTTCGCTGTATGTCATTGAAATAGATACCCCGCCCATCCCCCTTTTCCTATTCTTCCAAAAGTACTATCAGGTCCCTTCACCAGTGCGCCAGCTTTTCTTGGGCTATTCCTCACATCTCTGTCATCATATTACTGTACAATACGGTATGCACCTGAATACTTACTACTCCATCCTTCAACCTTCAAGCGTGCCCGCTAATAGTGAACTGTCAATAGTCGTACCAAGGTCCGCCGATTACGAGACTTGGACACAAGAAGCTAACTGGCGCGACAAGCGTGAGGAATAACACGGGGAAGCCAAAACGCGGATATAATACGCACAATACTACTGGATCGGCACAGAGACATTAAATTGCTTCGATCACATTAACGCAACCCTCGTCAAGTTGCGTCGAGAAGCTCCCTCCCGTCGGGACACAGCGCAAAGTCGAACGACGAGGTGTCGGCTCATATGGGCTCCAATCCCCTTGCCAATCCCCACAAGGGGCCCCAGGCAGCTGCGTGGACAGTGTAGGGCTGAGGCGAGGGTCGCTAGTTCGCGTGAATCACGTCTGCGAATATATCGAATATGTGCTACAGCTCGGTCTACCGGACAATATGATAGGAAGATATGATATATCAAAGGGCGAAAAGTGTCCATCATACGGCAGCGGTCTCTTGGAGACGCAAGGTGCAGCAGTCACGTGGTCGAAGCCGCGAGTGCGCAATTAAAAAAAAGGGGGGCTGGGTGGTCTGATTCCTGATCTATGTAGCAATCCACGAATTCACTTTGAAGTGAGATTAGGATTCGAGGACTCGAGGACGCCCAATGCCGCAGTGGTGACATTGATGGTGTTTAGTTCAACTCTGCTGTAAAAGTTGCCGAAGCGACGTGGGGAGACTGAGGGTGGTAACATGTTGAAAGTAGACTTTTTGGAAGCAAGCCAGGTTCGACGGATCACCCTGTAGAGTTTCTAGCGCGATAGCCACATTGGCAATGCTGTGAGCCCGGTGCAATCGCAGACGAGAAACATTCGATTGTGTTCGCGCGCATGGCTTACCCGTTACTACCGCTTGGGAGCATCTCTGAATTGGAGTTCCGCCCGTACCCGAGAATATCGTTCGACCGGCTGTAACGAGATTGCACTTCAATCCCGTCGGAAGGGAGCTTCGGACCTTCACTTGTACGCCAGATAGGATACTGACAGCGGTGACCGTGGTACCTAAAGGTATATATCTATCGGTGCTTAATGTGAACGTGCGGAAAAGACTCGGATCTTCTAACTTGCAGGGCAGCACCGGCCGAGTTGTAAGCATGAGGTCGCAACCCGTTTAGTTTACATTTCGATCGAGCATGCGGCTGGCGCAGTTCTCAGAATGTAAAGCAGGCTCCGGCTCGTTCACCGCTCTGAGTAACCTGGTGATAAAATGAACACCTTGTATGGATGGCTGTCACGTCCGATATACTCAGGTGGATCACCACTGTTGGTGCAAGCGGTGATTCGGATAATGCAGTAGTCTGCCCGAACCGACCTCTGATAAGCCCGTGTCGGCACTACACCTCGGCACGCTGTCGTGGGGCGAACAGCCACTGGCGCGCCGATGCGACCTTAATAGAGCACCGTATGTAAATTCAAATGTCACAGCACCTTGCTCCATCCTTAACCGCTTTCCTCGCAGCCTAATACAGCCATCAGCTTACTATGTAAATGCAGCGCGTGGCGCAGCGTCTCCTGCCTCACACCACCACATCCCAAGTCATGGAGCTCGTGGAGTGCTCCCAATCGCAGCTCGAGGAGCAGAGTAGGGTGCGCGTACTGCGGTGGTTGCAATCGCTCGACGACGCTGGATTCCACCCCAACGCTGAGCCCCCATCTCCCCAGACACACAATATTAACCGTGTCCAGTCCACCGCCGTAGCCCCGCAAGGGGAGAGTAGCCTCCCGTCTCGGAACAACGCCGCCTCCAAGGTCCGAACTCAGGATGCACTCGCCATTCCCAGTAGTCACATGCAACGGAATAGAGCTGGGGCGACGACGGTGCGCTCTCTCCATCTGATGGCCTGTGATCTCAAACTGACAGGGGATGCTTGCTGATTGTACCAAACCCTACAGCCCCAGGTAGCTGCAAACATTTCTGGGATGTCCTGGCAGGGCCAGGCGATAGTGCCTGCTCCTATCTTGAATCCGCAGGCGTGGGTACCGCCCGAGTTGCTGCCCGTGCTCGAGACGGTCCGACGGGACTATGCGCGTTTCAATATAGAGCAGGAGACAGCGCGCGCTAAGATTGCGCACCTCATGGAGCTGAATGGCCTGTTGAGCAAGAGGCTCACGCAGATTCAGTGAGTGTAGCTATCCCAGTATCGGTCCCTGCATTATCACAAGTTGACATCACTACGCTGTGGTATAACAGCGCTGGCTACCCGCCGAATGCGCTGTCAAAGCTTGTCGCCGCAGATGCGCCACTGCCGTCGGGTGCGGATCGCGCCGACTCATTACGCGGCTGTGAGGCCGAACTCAAATTCGCCTCTAACAACAATAATCTCTTGGGGTCGCTAATGCTGGACGAGGTCGCCCATATGGAGTATGTGAAGGATTTCAACGGTGTCACAGTGCCTGCCCGGAGAGCCCGAGATATCCGCAACAACGCATATACTATGTGGTCGATGGTGTGGCCCATATGGGGGATGTTTGGCGAGCCGCCTGAGAGATGGGAGGACACAGACGAGATGATTAAGCACGTATACCACTCTGCGATGCTGGTGAAATTCCCAGAGCTCGGTCTGTGCGCGGAAAATTGGAAAGTGGAGCAGCTCGCAGCGGACTTTTACCCTCGATGGTATCGCCATTTCAAAAAGAGCAGACGAATGCCAGGTAATCACGCGGACGTGGCTATGGAGGACGGCGCTGAAGAACATTGTGGTAGTCCCAAGAAGGCGTCACCAACCAAGACCTGGATGTCCCCGCAGATGGACGTCCGTCAGACGAGCCTACAGCAGCGACCTTGTACCGATGGCCAGGCTGAAGATTCTACGCTGCAAAAGGAGCATTCCTTTGATCCGACTCCATCTACAGTCCTGTTTTCGCGCACTCCGACCATGTCGGCCCACCACTCTGGGAGTGCCGCTAGGATAGGAGTTATACCGTCTGACTCAGACCCGACCGTCATCGAGCCAAGTACAGCCAACTGCAGCACTGACCTTTTAGCTAATATTCCCATCGCCGCTGTTGTCAAGGGACATTCAAAAGCCCGCCGAATATCAGCATAGTAAGTGGCCTTATTGATGGCTTGAGCCGGGGACCGACACGCTGAGCTGACAGCGCTTGACAGTATTTTGTTCAAGACGGACTACTCAAATAAACATCCTCGTTCAAAGGCGTCAGAACACAAATCAGCGTGGCGGAACGTCGATATCGTGACGAGAACGGTATGTCTTGACGATTTGCCGCACGGCGATTACTCACGGCGACTTGTCGGCTTTGCAGAAATACGAGGCGGCCAGTAGGGCGGTGAACCTGACAAAGGGTCTTTAGTATGGCGTATCTTTGTAGTTCCATCTCCGTCGCTGCTAAGACATGCCGATGAGATGAGGAGTTCCAGTGAGAGTCACTGCTATTTCATAAGGGGTGACGGTGTTATAGATTACTAGTTTACATGCTTGCTGGTAGAAGTATCCATTACTTACTAGTAGAGTATAATTTTAGTCGCTGTGGTTGGGGCCATAGTACTGTCCTATATCACACGGAGCGGGTCAAGGCCGACTCAGTGGCTTGAGATCGATCTGATAAGGCATCCGACAAGCTTGGAGAGGTGCTGATGGTGACAGTGGTGATGACAATGAAACTTCTAGATTACTCTATTGATTTCAATCTGATGTGGAGACGCGACGCACGCTGGGGCGAAACTAGTGAAGCTTGACTGAAGTTTGGGCTGGGCGTATGGCTGGGCGTTGTCGTCGGCACTAGGGTTCGACATTAAACCTTGATAAGATGGAGGTTGATGGCTTGCCACGGCGCCCGGCTTAGCAGGGATGAACGTCGAAAAGGTGCGGGGGGCGCCAGCGCGCAAGAGGGTGTCATAGGTCATTGAGATGGGCCAGATGCGCATCGCGTATAGGCTCGTACTAGGATCAGATAGGAGGGCCGCTGCTTTTCGACCATGTAGAGATTACGGCCACAGCGGACATGGCACGCAGGCGGCGTCGTATTTGCACCTCTACTGTGCGATGGCGGGACACAACTTGAGGCCTTGAGGCTCGACTCGGGCTGTGAATGGCAACATGCGCAATACGCGAGGCTGGCGGCTGCTATGAGGTACACCCTGCTATCTCTTTCCTTCCCCCGCTCTGGGCTCCTCACTTATTGTTTCGCGTTACTATTACTTAAACATCCAGTTGATCTGTGTTGTTCAAGCTGTCTGGCCAGCTGGTTTGCCGTGTCCTGCTGTATATAATCTGTCGTCAGATCAGATATTGCCCTTGCCTTAACCACCTTTTCAACACGGGTTTTCTGGGCACTGTCATCGCCTATAATCTCGTCCATCTCCCTGATATCATTGTTCAACATGTAACGCTGAATCTAGAGCTCTGGAAGTGTAGTCAACATCTAAGTTCAAAATGCCCACCCATCAGTCTCTCTTCTCTCAGTCCTTCCTCCCCTCGCTCCTTCACATGTTCGGTATGTCCTGTCCATCTATAGAGGAGTGCATTGAGTTTCCAGTTTTCGACCGCGTGCAAGCATGGGAACACACTGTGGTTCGATTCTACATTTCGCCGGATCCTGTCCACGACGACATCCGGCTCAAAGTCCGCCAGATTCGTCGATACAGGGGAACAAAAGATATGGGGCACGAGTATCTCGTCGTTTACTCCATCATGGTCGTCTCATAGATACCTGCGCATCGAGCGCTCGAGAGGAGAGTCAGACGTCATATGGGAAGCTTCGCAGCAAATGGGCGAGCGGCAGAGCAAACTGGAAGAAGCCTATGCTACAGGGGAGCCATGAATCATCTGCCACTGAGAAAGGGTTTCAGTCCACATCTACTCTCGCGGCATCTGCATCTATGCACTCAACGCTCTCTGCCAGACTGAGCCGTTTAAACGCCTTCGATAGTGTTCGCACCTTGCGTGGCTGGCCCACTGGCGACAATCTTATCGCGAAGGTAATGTGCGACGACAAGTGTCTCCTCTTACTTCTTGATCTTGCTCTACTTGCCAAAGTCGTTCAGGATCATAGTGATAAATGTCGTCTCTTCCGCAAACAAAGCTATTGGTATATTGATGTGTGCCCTCCATTCCTCATTCTCCGATGATATCAAATTGGTGCGAGATCCATTGCTGAAGCAGCATGACGATGATCAATGAAGAGTTGAGGAGTTTGACGAGATGGGTGGAACCTGGAGGAGAGTCCACATCCACGAGACCAGAAAGGGAATAATCAATGACATTAGGACTGCCTTTTAACAACATCAGCGGGACGCCCATGATTTGGTTATTACATTGACTTGTACATTGGCAACATTGGCCAATCCTCCAATCGAGGCTGCCAAAGCCAGAGCTGCCAATTCCCTGCGATAGTGCAAGAGGCGACGAGAAGGGCAGACGAGGCAGCGAGAAGGGCAGATGAGGCAGCGAGAAGGAAAGGAGAAAGGAGGAAGTGAAAAGGGAAAGGGAGGAAGCAGAGAGATCAAGAGACGGAGCGGAGAGGAAGCTCTAGGAGCTGCTGCAAATCATGGCACTATCACGGTCTCCGAAAGTCGATCAAGAAAATCCAGACGCCTAGCTACGTCCGTCGTCTTTGATCCTTCTTGATAGATACTCTATGCCTCATGTTGTTTTTACGTGCTTTCTTACTTGCTCTCGAAATGTTTTCACTGTAACCTGCTTTCGTTCTTACTTTAATTGCTCGTATAGATTGCTGCATGGGCGACGCGGACATCATGTGTGTGTCTCTGGCGCCACCAAGAACGATGATCACATCGATCTTGTCCTGAAAAAGCAGAGTGTCTGTCAGTGAGACAATGTAGAATAATGCGTGGGGGTGTCTGACTTACGGTTGTAGAGAGGTGTAAGTGTCTGGCATGATGTTGAAGTCGCGGAGTTTGCGAAAGGCAGTTGACATTAGCTGCGACCAGTTCGGTGGGTGTGAACGACCGCAGGAGACAGACGCCGGTGCGGATGCGCGTAGTTTGTATGGGTCAGATAGATGGCAGCCGCTTTCGATGGGCGGCGTCGTATGAAGTACTAATATGACGGCGAGTAGCAAACTTGAGGCCCACCCACCCGCTATGTACATGTAAGATGTCATCACGCGTGAATACATTCCACAACATTAGCGCCGTCGCACAAGTCGGCGTTGGGGTAGATATCTTTCTATCGTTCCAACTTTGCACTGGAGCCTGAATGTGACGCATTTCTTAACATTCGATTCTTTGCGTTGCTGTTATCCAAACATTTAGGCTGATCTTTGTCGTTATTCGAGTTGCTGTATCCTGCCCAGGCTGTATATCATTAGAGAAAATATACTGCTCCTACCCGTTCATCCACCCTGCCAAATTTCACCGCTGGATCCACTTATCATACTAGATTAATACAAAATGTCCATAAACTTTTGCTGTCCATCGGTGCTCAGCTTCAAACGTAGCTGCTAGCATGATCTGACCTGACCAAGTAAAGCGAAACAGTGGCACGGTATTACCCAATGCACTTTTCGAAACATGCACCCAAAACTCGTTTAGTGCCAGACGTGGACGTAGGAACCTAGCTTGTGTATCTTAGTGTGGGGAAGAACACCTGCAGGATAAAACGCAGGTATATGTGCGCACTATCACTGGATCAGCATGACGTTATCGAACCACTTTAATCTACCCCAACGGGGTTCCACGTTACAGAGCCATGCGCGCCCTCGTCAAGGGCATCGAGGCGCTCCATCGCGTCAGAGCGCAGTGCAAAGTCGTACAGAGCGGCATTGGCGCGGATGCGCTCCGTCTGGGCAGACTTGGGCAGAGGAAAGAAGCTGGACAGGGGAAAGCGATCAACGAGTGTGTAGGTAGCGTAAAGGTAGGGAAAATGGGAACGTGGATGTGGCTCACCCGTGTTGCAGCGACCAGCGGAGGAGGATCTGCGCGGGCGTGCGGGAGTACTAGGAGGGTATCAGCAGGAGGCATTCGAAGAAAGAAAGACAGGAAAGAGCGTACCTCACCCGCAAGAGCGGCGATTACGGGGTGGTCCATCTTGGTGGCGCGCACGAGCGGGCTATATGCTTGTACAGCGACGCCATGGGCGTGGCACCACGCGACGATGGGTTTCTGCTGGCAGAATGGGTGCAGCTGGGCAGGATGGAGCAAATTAGATGGTCAAAGGCCCTCTAAAGTGGGAATGTAGGATGGAGAAGAGACAAAGGCCACCTCGATCTGGTTTACACTAGGGAGCTCGAACCCTGCGGAGCGGATCTCCTCAAGATGTTTCAGGCCGCTGCTCGTACCGTAGAGGCCGGTCAGGCGTAGTTGCTAGGAGAAGGGCTTGGTGGGTAGCATACGCACTAGTTCGATATGCCGATGCTACGAATTTTTCCCTTGTCGCGCGACTCCAAAAGCGCACGGTACGTTGCAAGACGGCGCTCAGTGCCGGACATAGGGTCGTGGATGAGAAAGAGGTCAATGTAGTCTGCCAGGCACGATGTCAGGGAGCAGAAACGGGAGAAACGAGGAGTGACCACACCAAGCTGGATGTTTATGAGGGAGGCATCGACGCCTTGGAGTGTGCTCTCGTAGCCGTGAGTCTTGCTAACGCATTTCGTCGCTGTGGTAGGCGGGTCAGTGATCGCCCGGACCAGTCATCACTCCAGCATCAGCTTCCCGCGTGTTTATGCAACTGCAGAATCCGAGTATATTACTGGTCTACGCGAATAACCTAGCTATGTGACGCGTAGATGCGCATCCACTGCGGTCATGGGAAAAGGAGAGGTACGCACTCACGAAGATTTCTTCTCGCGGGATGGCTCCCTGGTGGATGGCGGCGCCCACGTGCGCCTCGTTGCGATATGCCTGTGCGGTGTCGACAAGTCTGTCAATTCAATACGTCAACGTGCATTCTGTAAAATTGCTCCTGCGGTGGACAGGAGCGTCGAAACGGAGAACGAGCACGAGACTTAGAACGAGAGATTACGGCACCCACCTGTAGCCAGCGGCGAGGGCATCGAGGACGGAGGTGGTGGTGGTGGTGTAGTTCTGGTATACCCCGAGGCCAAGTCGTGGCATGGCATGGCCCGACGAGAGGCGAACGGTTGACGCGATGGTGAGAGGTGGCAAGTCGGGGTCGAAATCCATGACGCTCTCAGAGTACCTGTCGCAGCACCTGGCGCTGCTACGTATGCCCCGAAAATGGAGGACGTAAGGATTTACAGATATACGGAATGCTGCTACTAGAGGCGCTGTTTCTGGGACTCGGGATGCACAGGCGACCCTGGCGAAGTTCCTTGCTCGAAGAGGAAGGCCGCAGGTCATAATTGCGTGGGAAAACTGCAGCACAGAGCCCCGATAGTTGTCCTTTTCAGTATGATCCAAATATACAACTCACTGCCCGTACTCATAACAGTAGCTCAGAGTCAACTGCCACCGTAGTCTAAGCCATTTGATCCTTCGCATGACCTGCGACAGCACATCGAGTATCTGTGTGTTCGCACCATAAGTTCCGCGCGCTGCTGCATAATCCTATCATTACCGTTG
This sequence comes from Albatrellus sp. MG142, assembly GCA_003314695.1. Classification (NCBI taxonomy): domain Eukaryota; kingdom Fungi; phylum Basidiomycota; class Agaricomycetes; order Russulales; family Albatrellaceae; genus Albatrellus; species Albatrellus sp. MG142. The sequence goes on along the minus strand of QLPM01007248.1, from coordinate 5,599 downwards.
CACTCCACACTGGCCAACGGGTCGGAGGAACATCTTTACGCTGAATTCTTACTTTGGAATCGTTCTATATAGTGACCCTTTGTGCCCTCCATCAGCCCTTCTCACAAATCCCCTACGGCCCTATCGCATAAACGTGTCATCAACCAGCATCAGCTTCTTCAGGCACCGCCCGAGGTGCTCCCGAGTCACCCTGAGTGCGATGGCAGCCAGTCTCAAACTGTGCTTGAAACACTGTCCGGAACACAGCGTGTTACATACGCGCTGCAAACACCTGCTGGGACTTTTCCCCATGCCCTATTGTCGGCAGTCTTGGTTTCAGATGATCACTGCCTTAGCTCAAAAAAAAACTACCAAGATTGCGTAGTGTCGACGCCGGAAATCATGCCGTTGTGAGGTATCTACCGCAGACGCGGCAATATCGGGTCAAAGTGAACGTAGACACAGCCACACGTTAATCGGCGCATCTTACAATCGCTATCATACACATTTGCACTCTTGGTCTTGATACAAGTTGTATTTACCTGAATTTTTACACGTGACATCCGCCAAGGACAAAGGTCCTCGGTGCACTAGACCACTCAAAATGGCGTACCAGCCGGGAAAACCATGGGTCCTCGCACCTCTTTGCGCTTCGCAGCACCACAGAGGTGCTCGACAAGTGTGAGCGCGAAGAGGAAAGCAGTGCCTGTGATGGGGGCATCAGACCTCAGCACATCATTATACCAACAAATAAACAAGTTACCTGGGCCGCGACTGTAGGTCGACGGGCAGTAAGGAAGCGTTAGGACGAATTAAACATTTACATTTGAGAATATTGGAGAAACGCACCTGGTGATGAGATTGTTGGAGATGACGACAGAGTCCTCGCAGTAGTCAAAGGCTGTGATAATTAGTCTGTAAATTAGGATATACGAGCATGCACCATACAACGTACCGCCTTCCAGCTGGGACTTGACTGAAGGGTGTGAAGTCAGTCGCTGCCTCGGTAGGCCGGAGGTGAGGGCCGCATGACTTCCTAATATCGTGTGCGGGTGTTCATATACGCAGCATCGAAGGGGGATAAAACACACCTGCACAGATCATGCCGACCAGCTTATTCTCGTTATAGAATTCGCGAATAGCATGCTGCACGGGCGAAGACTCGGACATGGTCTGTGCGCCTCTAGCACCGCCGGGAATGATGATCGCATCGAACTTATCCTAGAAAAGGTAGGGGGGATGGTAAGTCTTGCCTTGTAAAGCAACGCATGAGAGGCGCCAAGACTCACGGCGGTAGTTTCATGTGGAGAGAAGTAGGTGTCGGGCACGATACGGATGCCGCGGGAGCCCTTTGCGAACGGCGGGCTGACGTTGACCGCCCCTGGTTCAGAAGGCACGGAGGCGGGTACGAACGCAGAGGTGCAGGAGACGCCGGCGCGGATGAGGGTGTCGTAGGTGATGGTGCTGAGCCCGATATGCATGAGTTAACAGGGTCAAATAGGTCTTGACGTTTGTATATACACACAATTCCATCTCTTCAGTGCCGTCAGCGAGCAGTATAAGTGCAGATGGCATGTTGAGCAGCTGCAATCAATTAGTGGGTGATGAGGAGATGCTAATTCCCCTATTATCGTCATCGTCGATGCGGACATCGTGGACTATCATGACGTCACCTTAGTTGTGTCATCATCTCTGTGTAATCGATCCCCACAGTCAGGGAACAGAGACTGTAATACACTCCCTGAATATTGCATTCTTCGCCAAACTGCATTTTTACTGCCCAGCTCACTCGCAGGGTTGGCATTTAATTCTTGCATTTTGATTGCCTCATGACAAATGAAAATAGAAAGAATGCACAAAAGACTTCTATCGCACATGCGCGTCCAGACACTTCTTTTGCGAACCCCTCCCTACCGTGATCTAGATATCCATCTTGTCTTCGCGCTCCCACCCAGGGTTCTTCTTGAGGATAACGAGGCCCTCCAGCACATGCGCGTATGGGATGAACTCCTCTGTCGCGAGCTCCGCGCGTTCCGTCGTCGCAAGGCGTACCGGTGTTTGATGTGTCTGGAAGCCTGAGATTGTGCGCGGTTTTCCGGCCTGTCCGACTACATCGACGGCCTGACAGACAAGTCGATCATCGCTATCGTAGGGCAAAGAAACAAAAAACGTACCTGGCCAACACGCACAGTGACCGGCTTCACGGCTAGCTCCTCATCGAGGCTGATAAGGAAGCGCGGGTACATCGCTGGGACGAGGAAGTACAGCATCCAGTGGCACCTATCCAACACAACTATACACGCGGCAGTTAGTCAACACCCGTTACCCTGGTGATATGGAAACACTCACAGGCCTTGGCGTCTGTGAATGCGGTCAGCGTTGCAAGCAGTCCCGCGACTGCGCGGCGGCTCATGACATTGCGGTCGAGGAAGAAGGGGTTCAGGCCGAGCGTGCCCTTGCCCATGTGTACAAGACCCTGCGCGATGCGCACCATGAACAGGCAGTCTGGCTCACGGTGGTAATAACCCGCCAGTTGCCGCAGCATCTGCGCCAGCCGCGCGTTGTTCGTGCCCGCGCCGACAAGGCCCATCGCGAAGATTGCATTCAGCGCAACGCCGAGGTCGTTGTCGTGGCTGTACTTGCTCAACGTGTCCAGGATTGGTAGTTGTGGATTTGACGCGCTGACGAGGCCCAGCGCGAGGGGCACAGCCTTGCGGATGACAGGCTCCCCGTAGTGCATCTGTGTGGTGCAAGAAAGTGAGTATGTGGTTCTCGGCTAAAGGTACCAAAGGGCAGGCGACGCACAAGATGATTAAATTGCCGCAGCGACATCTCCGCGCCAACGTCCTCGCCCATCGCGACAAGTGCAATGCCGAGCACGGCGAATGCCTGGAACGAATCATCTACTTTGGTGTTATCGCCATCCTTCTCCCTGTCCTTCCCAGACTTGTCGATGTGCTCGTCACAGTGGTGCAACATTGCTTGCACCTTGAGCACGTTGCCAGTTCCCGCGAATGCACACATCTCAACAAGGATCTGGACTTGTTTTGAGACGGGGTGGGAAATCGTTTTGAGCAGCTCGATCGTGGCATCATAGGAGTCGCCCGCTTGCTGACCTGTGTAGAAACGAATCAAGGTTTCGTATACACAGGGAATAATATCACGACAGCTAACCGAGGTACAATAGCGCCAGGCCTAGGCCCATGAACCGCGTCCACTTCTCCTCCAGAGCTTTGTCCTCGCGTTCCATCAATGTTTGCAAAATAGCGCTCGACGCCTCGCCATTCTCGCTCCCCACAAACACGAATCCAGCAGCGAGCGCAGCCAGTGATGAGATCTCCATGGACACGCCGTCATCTGCAATCAATGGCAAAAGGAGCAATAACAGATCATCACGGTGTGCACCCGCATACGCAAGACCCAGCCCGACAATCGCACTTGTCTTTAGAGGCACAGACTTGTTCTCGAGGTACTCGCCAAGCAACGCGAGGGCTGCATCAGCCTCGGAACGGACACCTGAATGCAAGATACCTGTTGCGAGTAGTGCGCCGGCCTACAATCGGACAATTTGTGAAGAAAGTGATGAAGAAGGTGCCAAAACGAACAAACCTTGATGTACTCTTCTGCCGAATATGTGTACTTGTCTACCTGACTGAGACCAATGTCCATATCCCAAAGCAAGCTGAGTCCCAGACTCGCAGCCGCAGACAGCATTCCTACCTTCCGCTCAGCGAAACTGTATTACAGTGTTAAGAATGAGCTACATACCATGGTCTTTATTTTTGTAGATCCAACTGCTACCCTCAGCAGCCTCCACCATCAGCTTGTCGTTCCCGAATCCAGCATTGACAAATGCATTGACAAATGTCCCGGCCAAGTTAGCACGTGCTGAATCGACATTGGCTGTTGATGATCCTAACAGCAACATAAACATGAGGCGAACTATTATACAAGCAGCTCAGGACATATACTTACTTGTGTTCTCGAGATGACTCTTATACACGTCTTCCAGGCTCTTTGCCTCCGCCACTCCAAGTTCCTTACCGAAATCGCGAAAATGTGCGCTCAAATGGCTATTATATAGACATTCAAGAAGGTCATCAGGAATCTCTTCTCCATCGTCTTCTCCGAGCTGCAGCCACTCTACTGGGATCTGAGCACGCGCAAGGATAAATGCAAGCTGACGTTTCATGACCCTTTACTGATGTTTAATATTATTGGCCGCTAAAAAGAGCGGTAGCATACGCACGGGTTACCTGGGGCATTGAAGGCCTTCCGAATAAGGTCCTGATCATGGAGGCGAATGGCGAGGGTGAGAGCTTCGGGGAACTTCTGATGTTGCTCATAGATCTTGAATGCGGTGGTCAGGAACGCAACGTCATCCTGTGGGGGTAGCAAGTTGACACATCTGCAGAGAGAATACCTTGCACATTCAGAGATAAGGGTGAGTAGCACAACGCCTGCACGCACGCAATCATATACGCGCATACGCGTGCATACGTATTATCATCTGCCAATTCTTCAATGCGGTCTACAATCTCAAGCTCTTCAAGAAGATCGACTGCGTCCGGTTCTGCATTGTGTCCCAATAGAAATGTCGCGCAAATCATAGCGAGGCTGCGAAGATCGTCGATTGTGCCGACGATGGGTTGTACGGGCGCGGCGAGCTCGTCCTTGGACTCAGCCTCGGTATCTGTTACCGTGTCCGAGACTTCTTGCTGTTCGCGAAATGCATATTCCTCACCCAGTTCGGCTGCTAGATGGCGGACGTACTCATGTCCCCATTCCCCGGGGTCTGCGAGGGGTGAGGTGGAGGGTCGGAGGGAGGCGGCGAGGAGGCGATAGCGGAGAGTGCCACGGGGTTGAGTGTCGGAATACGTCATCGCAAGGACGGAGAGGATATCGGCAAAAAGGCTCTATATAATACAGGCTAAGCACTCATTCTGACCGCGTCAATAACGCGGAATTTAAAGCCTAGCGCATACCTTGTCTTCTGACGGGGACCAAGTTTCGTATAAGAACTGAAGATCGGGATAGTGTGGTCGGAGGAATTTGAGGGGTTTCGGCACGGAGGTCATTGAGGATGTAGAAGTCCGGATGAGTGTCCGTAGAGTCTCCAGTGCGGGTCGGTATAATGTGGTATCCGGCTCCTACACAAATGTTTCGTCTACGAAGCATGAATTGAACAAAGCTTCCGCATACCTTCAAGCGTTCCACTAACATCTCCAGCTCTCCCCGCAACTGGAGGTCCTCCTCCGACTAAGAACATGTTAGAAAATCTGCTCCTCGTGATACAAAGCATGAACGCACGAGCTCTTCACCCTCCTTAGCATCCGCACCGGGTCTAAGCTTTTCCTCCTTTGTCTCCTTTTTCTTCGGGTCGTCCGATGGGACTGCAATGGCAACTTGTGTGGGTTCGGGCATGGCTGAGGACAGAAGGGAGAATCGGCAGGAGTATTGCAAACGGCGGACGCGCGTCGCGTCCAAGCTTGCGTCAGTCACCTGTGTGTCACGCTTGTGTTTTCCGGGGTGACGAAGCGTGACACGGTAGGGAAATTGTGATTATGTAATGGGACCTACCGTTACGCCGTGGTGGCGGTGTGACTTTTGGAAGACGGAG
>QLPM01007247.1:3538-15611 GCA_003314695.1 Albatrellus sp. MG142 | reverse complement strand
GACCCTTCCCCGCCTCATCCACAGCCCTCCATTGTTCCCCACGCTAGTTCACATTTCGCTCTAACAGGGCCTTTTGGCTCCCGGCTTGTTCTCTTTCCTTTGGTCCAAGCCTTTGCCTAAAACCATAGCCAGTACATAGTCTCCTAACAACCGCTCGTCCTTATATTTCTCGGGCGCAAATTGCTGAGGGGTTTCTTTGGTAAGGGAAAGCGCTCTTCCACACCGACTCGGATGGTAAGTTTTTTTTCTCCCACTCTTTGCGTCGTCTTGGTAATAAGTACGGACATTTGTCACTCAGAGTCGCCCTGCATCTCCGTCCCTTTCGCCCCCCAGTCTCATGTCCTCTTCTTCCACATCTCAGCAATCTACCTCGAATTCCCATAGCATGTCACAGTCTCGATCACCACCGCACACCCCAGACCGCGGTCGTCGCTACCCACAGACCCTAGGGCAGGGCACTGGTCGAGTTCCCCTCCACCGCCGTGGGACATCTAGGACTTATGAGCGCTTGGAGGACTTACTCAGAGAGGCCGGCTACAGGGAAACCCGCATATTTACTCCTGAGATGGAACGATTCGAGGCTGAAGAAGAAGAACGCAGGGAGCGTGCCGCACGGAAGAGGAACACTGGGACCATGCGCGATGGAGTCAATGCCGTCGTCGGTTTTCTTTCGGGCCTTGTCCAAGGCAGAAATGATGGAGATGCGACGTTGATGATACATGACGACGGGTCTATGGTTCCTCAGGACCGATCTGAAACGGAATGGCCTGTGCCAGCATCACCATCAGCTTACAATCGCCATCGCCTGCCACACGCCGATCCTCGCAATACGCGTCCCGTTGGTGAGCCCTTCAAGTTTGATATCTCGCCACCCTCGCCATCCCCATCATGTTATGCGTCATCTGCTTCATCTTTACACGCGTCAAGTCAAGCAAGCAATAGGCTTCCGGGTCAAACTAGGGAAGTGCGTACAGAGCATCATGATCGTTGGCCCCAGTGCCCTTACCCCGACGAACAAATGATCCGTCCACGACCATCTGTTCCCGGGAACATGCGGACATACACTGAGGCTTCCCCCGCCCGCGCATACCTTCGGCATATGGCGTCCGTACCAGTCATGCCTCGACGGAAGATGACCCCGCATCATGCCTCTGCTCCGGCAGGGCAGCGAGGGCGAATCATTGACAACGCCAATCATAGAAATACAGATCGACCGCCATTACCTCCTTCGTGGTTAGAGACTGTGGCCCGTGCCATTCTTGGTGCACCTGTTGTGACGCCATCAAGGCCCAGATCTGCTGCATCGTATCTCCCCCCGCCACGCCCGCATTCTCCGGCTTTCAGCCATGAAAGTACCATTCGTGGATACCATCAAACGAGGCCTGGCAGCGCACTGTCTGACAATTCAGCCGGACGTCGTATGTGGGGCCGCCCGCAACCGTCGCCGCTCTCAAGCACGCCGTTACATCCCCCGTCCTTGATACTGTCGGTAACGCGCGGCCGGACGTCTGTAGGCTTGGTGGTAAAGACTAGCGTTATGTGTCGATCTGCACCTGCATCACGATCGTCGTCTCGAGTAGGCCACAGGTCAGCACCTGCGAGCACGGTTGACATGAAGAGTGGGGGCTTGCGGGGAAAGGGCACAGGGAAGAAGGCGACTGATCGAAGGAACACCAGGCGAGGGAAAGATAAGAAGAACAAAGACGGGAGTCATTTGCCAAGTCTCAGCACGCGGGTTGAGGAAGATGCTTGGGGCGGGAACCGGCAGCCGAGCCTGGGTGGTGGAGAGGATGACGGTATGTTGCACTCGTCCGAGGATGAGGATGACGGCGAGGTGGACCTTGCGAAGCTACTTCTGCATCCAAAACGGCAGCAGTCAATCCAATCTCTTAGGCGACACCTGGAACACTCACGTTCTGTTTGTGGTGCTAATTTGAGACAACCCTCTAGACCTTGGCTGCCGGAAGATGACGATGCGGAGAGCGACCATCTCAGGGATGAGCTGCGGGGAAGAGGCCGGAGGGGGTCTCTCAATGATGGCGAATGGCCAGGTATGACCGGAATCGACCGTGTGGGAAGTACCAAGCGAAGAAGGGTTTTACCCAGGAATTGGACACAGTGGACCAGTGCAAGATAATATTTAGTTGTTACGTTCCATTTCCCAAGGTGTCCTAGGATAGTTTCTATTGTGCTCTGACCATCTTAGCGCAGTCAAGATCATTCCGTCTCGGTTCCATGCCATCCGTAATGGCATCTCCATCTTTTCTCCCACAATTCCGAGCCATAGCGTTAATGTTTATCAAATGCATAATTCTGGCATGGGTAACGGTGAGAGTCTAATTGTACTTCCATCATACATTCCTCCACTTGATCCGCTGTATCTTTACCTATTTGTCGTGCTTTAATATGCCGGCGTGCGTCGAGCCTTGTAAATGTTATTAGTATTCATCCTGCGTACTATTTCTTTTCCATGACCTGATGCGTAGACATTCGTTCCCTCTGTACTGGTGCATAGACCTTCCTTTCTTTCTGTAATGGTGCTCAACCTGGCATATCGGCTTTCCACCTTAGATATATTGTGATAATAAAGGCTAGAACGTCGTCAATCACCCTCCTTCCGTTATCATAATAGATTGTACCGTAACCAACTACATCTGGGCACAGGGTCCGTCTAAGGCTCCGTGCTGCGGAGCAAAGGCTATGTTCTGGAGAAGTGTGAGCCTCATGGCACGTCCATGACAGGAGAATTTGACATGCAATGCGAGCGCGAGCGCAGAGGTTACCACAAATAGACAGTTCTGATTATGCTCTGCTTCGTGGTTCTCTACATTTCAATTTCTTTGCTAAAGGCTAAGTTACAGTTTTATTGCCATTTAAAACCCGAAGGATGCTGAACCAGCTGAACCACGTGCGGTAATAACCCACGTGATCGCGTTGCGACGCGTCCCTTATAAGGGAGTTGGCATTCGCACGCCGCTTGCGATTGCACCTCGACGCACCCATCAACGACCCGTGTTCATCTTTCATCCCCTCGCTCTTTTTGCCTCCGTCCCTCTGTACAAGATGCCAATGACGACAACGACGACGACCAACAGCAAGCATTCATTCCGTTTCCCCGCTGTGCCAGCTTCCGCGCCCACCACTCCTGCCTACAACCGTACCAGCAAGTCCAGCGGCGATGGGCCACCTCCAGTTACCCCGCAACGAATTCCTCGCTCTCATAGACACCAGAATCAACTCCAAAATTACTTTCGCTCGCCACTGACACCTGCTAGTACTCTTTCGACACCTTTCACCCCGCTTAGCTTGCGATCATCCTGGTCATCCAATAACTCCAATTTCACGACTCCTGTATCAGTGGGGAGCGTAAAGCGAGCCGGTCTTTCGTTATCCCCTGAAGCCCTTACCAGCTTTGAAGACGCCCATGCGGACTTCTCCGATGACTGGCGTTCTCGTGCTAATGAGAATGGTATCAGAGTTGCATCGGGTAAAGATTCTCACTTCATGGATGACGAAGGTACGAAGTTCCCTGGTCACCGCGAAGCATCGGAGTACTCATATTCGTTGCATATAGGTGCATATATGCGTCTATTTCTGACCGCTCATGTGCACACCTGCTGACTTGTCTTCTATCCATCATATCTATCCCTGTGATGTACGTATATGCACAATTTGGCCTTCAACGCAAAGTTTTAATGAGGTATCTACAGGGCGTATCTCAATGGTCAAAGATGGTGCGGTATTTTTGTACTACCATTCCATACTGTTTTACTCATTTCGGTTGTTATACGCGCCGTGCACTTTTCTTGTGGTATTCATAGGTACGTGTATAGATTTCAGTACGGTGTTGCCCGGCGGGGTGCTGACGTGGAATCAGTGTTGCTTCCACCTGCCTTTCTCCCTACCCAGCGCCGCCCACGATCACTTACCCTGGTCCATCACCCGCCTCCACCGATGTCTCCGCTATCACTGCAGCAACCACATACACCTGGTCGTCGGACTTTGGCTTCGCTTAACACACCTCCCCCCAGGACATCCAACATTAACCTCTTGAAGATGAAAGGTAGCTTTACTGATCCGGCCTATCCCCGTCGCCGTCCACCATTTGGCTCAGTAAGGTATTCACTTATGGTTGCTGGGCACGGTCTGAGTATCGTTCATCAATTTAGACACCTAACGACCTTTTCGATATCGATGAAAACGAGTACGCCCCCTACCCTTCATCTTTTTCACCCACGCAACCTTTAGCTCTTCCTTTATCTTTGAATGATCCGTTCGATACACCTGGGCTGGCTGCCGTCCCGGAGTCTTTCCAACCTGCCACCCATTTCACCGCTGTTAACCGAAGCGAGAGTCCAGCTAGGCGAGATGACTCATCCTGTTCAGTCTGTGGACTTTCGTCTGCCTCTCTAGCGGAGCTCGAACCTTGCGCGCATATCCTCTGTTCTGCATGTCTCACTAGCGCTCTGAACATCGTAGGTGAGAAAGATATGGAATGCGCGGTCTGTAAGAAAGGGGTGGACAACTTCCATCTGCGGAGCAGCAGCTCGAAGGGAAGCTCACCTCTCGGGACACTTCGAAACCAGCCAAGTCCTTTTGGAAGCAACGGTATCGATCATATTTTTAATTCCGTGAACTTCTTCGATCGTCATCAAGGCGCTTCGACGCCGAACGGTGGCCGCCGCATCACGCCGACTCGACCGGGAGAGACACCAGTCTTGCGTATCGACAATGTCCCATGGGTACGTACATTCAGGATGTATTCGTCTGGTTGTAACAAGGTGCAGGCAGTGATCTTACCCGTCCATCGCTGCTACTTAGGACATCACCCCACCTGCCATCATCTCCTGGCTGAAACACCCCGTGAAGCGCGTGCACGTGCTGCTGGACAGGAAGGGAAAAACTCTCAGTCACGCATATGTCGAGATGGTAGACGAAGAAGCAGCAAAGTCCGCACTTCGGACCGCACAAAACTCCGTGCTTGGAAAAGGCAAACGGGCCCGCGGTGTCACCGTCACGAGGAGTGGTCAAGAGGAGCTGATGAAGGCTCTGTTCCCGTCATGGCAGGGACACTTTGACGGAAACCGGCCATCCCTTGCTGGATTGAACAAAGAATGCGTCATCGCGACCTTGGAGAATGGGTTAATTTCCGAGACAGAGCTCAAGGCTTTACAACATCTTATCAAATCACCCGACGTGAGTTAATGAAGGTTGCTCGGTCCTTAGATATCGTCACTAATCTCCGTATCTGAGCAAGTCTCATTTTCTCAAAGTTCCCTCACTCCCTTATCATTCACTCATTAGTATATTGTCAAAGTTTCCCGTGGATTTGGATAGCAAAGTTTTTTGGTCCAACTCCATGAGGGACTTACTATTCGGTGAGTTTGATCTGGAGATTTGATTTATGAAGGCGCGTTGACCCCAGCTTTGTGACGAATTCAGAAATATCGTATTGTGAGTTGCTATTGCCATCTTGTCTGATCGAGACTAAATGCGATTCCAGCGGCTGTGGAAGTGCTCAAGGCACGCACTCAGGAGAATACCATTTTTGGCGATACCGAATTACTCACACAACTGCTGCAGGCAGCCATCGGATGCCAAGGTTTGACCTTTCGTATTACTAACAAGAATTTCACCCATGATGAACTGCGTCACGTTACAGCTTTCACCGGAGAGCAGATTTCGAAATTTGCACACTTCATGGATACCTCTCCTCAGTTTACCTGTAGTCCGGCATCCTCCATCAGCGGCAGAAGCTCCCGTCACGACGTTCACACTCCTGATTCTGAGTCTCTGAACAACTCGAGCATCCTTCGCGCTACTGTCCAAGCTCAGCATAACCAGGGCCTCCAATACGGTCCCTTTGATGTCCTGGCTCGGGAATTTGGCGTCGATACGCAACTTGTGGAGGCACTAGCACACAGGCTTTCAAATATCTGCTAAGTCGACAGGCACGAATTTCTTTACTTTTTTACGGCCTCTTCACGTACTCGTACAGTTGAATTTTCTTGATCGGGACAATCATCTCATTACTCGCAACATCAAAACGACATTCGGTTTCTGGGATTTCACGGGCTTTCTTTAGAGTATTGTCGATGCTGGCTGTGTGCTGTGTTATGTTTTATACTTCCCGTAGCGCTGTTGCTACTCTGAGTTGCTGCTGTCGCTGCTCTCGTTGCTTTCGTATCTGTCGATTCATGATGTCTGCCGTCCCCCATTGTTTTCTGTAACGTTGATCGTGTGTACCTATACGTACTAGGAGATCGTTTGCTGTTGCAAATCGACATCACCGCTAGGGGGGCTAGACGGTGTCTCCATCCCCCATCTGCCCTGTCCTGCCACATCAGATCCTGCTCTAATCAAGTTCGATCCATCAAATGAGATATGAGGGACCATCACTACCGGTACAGGAAACGGGATTTTTAGAAGCCGCTCTGTAACTAAGTACGTATCCACGTGATCTAAAATTTGGACAAAGGCACAGAAAGCAGCCGTTGTTTCCAGTCGCGACTCGGGGACAAGTTGCGACACTGTTGTGACGATTCAGTGTTTGAGGTCTCGACTTGCCAGTCCCCACGCGTCCCTTTGCTGCCATTCTTCACAGGTTGAAGCAAGTTCTTTTTGTTTCCTATTCTCTTCCTCCGTTTGCTCTTTTATTTGACACTCGCTGGTGCCGTGAGCATCAGCCATGAGCTCAGATGGCTTCCAAATCACCATCCCAGGTGCGTAGTCTGAATCTATGAAGAGGTAGCATCGCATGCCTGACCGTGATTGCGAAGACTTTGACGAAGATGACTTCTCATCCAACCAAATACCGTTTGGCCGGGGACAGGGAAATGTATTTGGATTCGGCGCGATGGCCTCCGGCCTCGAGTCTCCCATTCCTTCGACACCTACCGGCTTCAACGAACGATCGGACCGGGGTTATTTCCATACGCGTGGGGACTCTGTCACATCCGAGGACTCAAACCATTCCGTTCCACGCCCTGCGCGCAAGGCATCCATGCCCTTCGCGCACTCGGCGCATTCATCCATCACAACGACCGCCGGCTCGGCCTTCTCCAAGAAGCCGTCGTTTGCGTCCATTCGGAATGCATTTAAGGGTTCCAATAAGTCGGCCGATCCACCGCCACTCCCACCGTTGGACCACAGCTCGTATCCTGTCCTCAAAAACCCTTTCAACCGTTCCAACTCGTCTCTTACACATGCACAGCCGATAACTCGGCGTCCGTCAGAGCCTTTGAGTCCTCAGCATGGACGGCCACCGACCCCCGGTTCCAGTGAATGGCGCTTTACGCGCGGCACCCCAGCGCGTATTCGAGGGCACGCGCCTATGCGGTCGCAACACTCATATTCTGGCTCGATTTTTCATATCTCGGATCCAGGGAGCGACCATGGGCATGGTTTCTTGTCGTCGTCCCCGCCACCTGTGCCCCCAATGCCTAACGAGTTCTTTGGCGGGCTTTCGCGTAATGGCACACCACCGTTCTCCGATATCGAAGAGGAGAAGCTGGAGGTCGATCCGCGCACACCGGCAGAATACGCTCTTCATGCTGTGTTCTTCCGCTTTGCTACCGCTGCTGAGGCGAAAATAGACAATTTCCTGCGGCAAAGCATGGTGCGTGCTCCTTGCTCTGCCTGTCATGACCTGTCCATGACTGTGGGCTCTGCTGTAAGGAGCGCGATCCTGCGCTGGCTGATTTCATGGGACCTGGAATTGATCCCAAGTTCGACGACATCTTGCAAACTCTGGGCCGTATAGGTCAAAAAAATGCGAAACCAGTTGTGGATTCCATTAGACGTTGGCGCCGCACACAGAACGAACTTGTGTCCACGGACATTCTGCGCCTGCATGTAGGGCAGTCTCCTGCGTCTACTCGTGGTGGACGGTCGATGGATCCCCCTTTGCTGCTGAATGAGCGCAAATCATTGGCGGCGATTTACATCATGTGTCGTGCTCTTATCGCGGTGATGCAGTCGTTATCGAAGGATGCTCTCGGAGAGTCAATGGGCTACAGCCTTGAGGAGACCACATTTGATCAGTTTCGCAAACCTGACCTCAAACTCCTAACACAGAGCGCCAATCATAGAACCAATGCGGAGCTATATGCGACGCTCTTGGGACATCTAGCTACGCATCGGTACGATCACCTTGATCTAGCCTGACGTTTGTCTGATATTCTTCGAACACAAGGTTCACCAGTGTGACAGATCGATTTCTGTCTGAACTCGGACCCGTTTCTTCCGGGCATGTTCCGAAAGATGCTGATATGAAGTACGAGAACCTCGTCCGTGGACTGAAGCACGTTCAAATCAAGGTGGGTTTTCTGATATCATATATGAGAACAATGGGTATGAAGAATGTAACAGGTTTGGCCTCCTGAGTCCTTCGAGGAGGGCGCCGAGTTTCTGGAGTCATTGGCAAAGGCCTTCGACAACGCGCACGGTTTTCGTTTCAAATTAGCTTTTGCGGAGACCTTGCTTCATCTGCTGCATCCCATCGCGAAAGTTCGCACATTTCCTGTTCCCTGTTCCCTGTCCCGTATGCTGATGATATCCCGCGCTCAGACTGCTCAGGCAGAGGTCAATCATCCCCAGTGGGCAAAAGCGATAGAAATGATAAACCCGAAGGCCAGGGACATGGCGAGTAAGCCGCGATACTGGCATGTAGCGTATCCGCTTGTCGTCGTGAGCTTGTGCGTTGCCCCGAACGAGTTTTTCCTACGCAATTGGTCGACCTGCTTTGATGTTGGTCTCAGCAAGCTGAAGGTACAAGTTCAGGGCTTGCGACCAGCAATCCCGTGTCTGACATCTTTTTCGTCCAGCAGGAAAGGGCATTCCGCATACCTGTTATGAATGGCATGATGCGTCTTATCTGGACGTACATGTTCAGATGTCGAGAATCCGCGTCGACGTCGTCATCAAAGATGGAGAATTTGCTCAAACATTTTTTCCCTCATAACCGATTGGCCATCTTCCCTCACGAGGACCATCTCGAACCGTTCATTTACATAGTCCACTTCGTTTTCGCGCGACACTCCGACCTCGGCATCGAACTCATTCTCAACCTTATGCAGGAACATGCGATCAAAGCGCAGCCATCCAACGTTGCGTCGATCCTGTCTGCAGAAAGGATGGCCATTGCTGTACAAGCGGTGCTGTTGACACTTCACCTCATGGAGCGGGAAGAGCAAATACCTGTTTGGCCATCAAGCTCTGACTTCTCCGGTGCACCCTCATGGCATGATTATCCTGCGTCCTCGGATTTCATGCCTCAAAATCTCTTAACAAGGCCGAGCATACAGGATTTTCTCGACCGTTTTGGCGCTACCCTTGGCTATGTCGCGGTGTCCTGCGCAAGCACGGTCGGCAAAATGTCTATATTTGACGAGCAGTGGTCGGTATCGAGGTTGAATCCTTCGTACGAGGAGACTCACAATTATATTATGCGCCGCCATCCTGATGCCGCTGTCGCCTATTCCAACCAGCTTGTTCCTCAGATCAGCATGCTTCAAACGTGTTTTCAGTCATGGCCTCGGTGTCTCTACAACTCGCTGTCTGTTGACGATGCGATCGAAATGCTAATTCGGGGTATCGTTCACGTCGAGCCAGCGGTGGGTGAGGCAGCTGCGCTCGCCCTTCGGCGGTTCATGGCCAAACCCCAACATGCGTCGGCGGTTCTCAGGCAATACGATTCCTTCCTTTTTGACCCGGTCTACATTGCACAAGAGGGCTCAAGCACGAGGCTCGTCATCGAAAACGCTCGCTTGCTCAACCTTTGGGTCAGTCTCCTCGACATTTGGGTCCACAACATAATGGAGCCGAAACCAGCGCTATCGGACGAGGACATGTCTCTTGCAGCTTCCAGGATCGATGAAGTGGAGGCGGGAGCCCTTTTCCTTCTGTGTCATCCGATCCGGACAGTGTACACCGTCGGTGTGAAAGTCTTACGCATGCTTGGCTTGGTCACCGCTCGTTTGTGGCCTATCCCAGCGTCGGTCGGAAAAGCCAGTCCGGATCCTCGAATTGTCGATCTTCTTCATGGACGGGGTCTGACGGCTTCCTTGGATAGCAACGATCATATCTTGGAAGCTGACGAACTGGACCGCTTGAATCAGTGGCGAAACAGCGACAAACCGGACTTGCTGCTCCGCATCGCGGACAGTGACGATCCCAGAGACAGGACAATATGGCAATGGGTGTACCCAAGTTTCATGCATGCCCATACAGCGGATGGCGTACGTCATCCATCAATTGCCATCCTTCGCGAATCCCTGATTGCCGCTACGACTCGGCTTCATCCGACTATGGCGGTCATGGCGGGTCTGAGTGCCCGCATGCCTGTCACACCACGCCTACCTGGCCAAGCTGAGAAGGACACATCCAAGATGTTCATGGATAACCGGCTCCTAACGGGCCAGTGGTATATGTGGACTAAGGTCTTGTGCTCCATTGCCTCCGTAGTGGAGACTCGACCGGCTCTTGTTCAGCGGGACCATAGTCGAGCGTCATCGGAAGTCAACTTTGAGCGTGAACGTCTGACTACTACCAGGGGCCTAGTCCGGTACTTGGCTCCATTTTTAGATTCGGAACACTCAGTTTTTCGGGATGCTGCTGTATTTTGCATCAGCTCTCTACCCAGCAGAGGATATCCACAATTGTTGGAGGACATGGGTCTCCTGGCCCATCGACAACTATTTGACGACGCACGCATGAAAGCTGGAGTGACGTCCATTATTGAACGAGGCCGTCGTCAAGATCGCCTTTTCACTGCGATCGCTCGCATATATTTTTTGACTTCCCACTATCTGCAGGATCAGCGCTCGAGTGGGCGCCAGGCTGCACTTTCTCCAGTACTTAAATTTGTCCGGAACACGCAGGTCTTTTTGACCTCCGCCGATTCACGAGACTATTTCAAGCTTCAGAAGCTCCGGCGATACTTCTGCGGGACCGTGGAACGGCTATTCGACGGGTTAACCACATTATCGGACACGGATCGTTTCATACCGCCACATATGCATATTTCCCTTTATCGTCTCTGTGAAGAATGGTGTCAGGTCGGCCGCCAGTCGGAGGTTGTCAAGCAGCGTCTGATATTGATGCAACGCTCGGCTACCAACGCTGTAGCAGACCCTGTTGAAAAGGGCGAGGCGATTGCACTCTTTCAGAAGGAAACGAAGCTGCTATCAAAGGCGGCCATCGGCGCTATGGCTTCGCTCTGCGTACGTTGACTTCTAATGATCCCATTAATTGAATGGTGTTGTTAAATCCGGAGACCAGACAAAAGCGTACTTTCCACCTGAAGTTTCTTCCGGCTCTCCCACTGAGAATTCTATTGTCTTCGAGAATGGTCCTCCCTTGGATCCCGCGTCGACCCTGAATCGCATCAATGCTGTCTTGGCTTCTCACGATATCTCCGCACAAGTCAATGGCAGGTGAGTTGCTGCGTCCACGGCGAGCGTGCAGCATCTCAGTATCATTACAGGAAGGCTCTTCGATCTCTTCTGGCTCGAAGTGATCGGGACGTAAACCTCGTCAATGAGGCGTTACGACGAGCCTTCGTCGTCTCCAAGGAACTTGACACAAGTAATGTCCGCTTCTTCGAAGTCGTAACCGATGTTATCTGCAATACCCAGGGCCACGGTTTTCGCTTCGACCAGGCTGTCTGTTTGGGCCTCTTCAATTTATGTCATCATCTACTACCTATTCGCAACCTTGCTCTGAACATCTTGGAGGTCATTCACGAGCAAAGTTCGGGGATGCTGTCCATCTCGCAATTTGAGGCCCCCATTGGAAGCTCTGCGCCAAGTACTTATCTGCTTGCTCATCGCCTCATCTCCGACGTCCTCGCTGGCGAACATCCTGATCAGGCAAAAGCTGTCCTTGCCCAGTTCGCGACATGGCTGCCCGAGGTCTACGGGATAATCACTGAATGTCCCTTAGTACTGCTACAAGTTCTCGAGTACTGGAGTTTGAACATCAGCCTAGTGGCTGAAGACAAATTCAAGCTGTCACGAGACGGTCGGACATCCCTATACCATCTCATGTCGCTTACCGTGCGATACAGCGATCA
>QLPM01007205.1:0-19149 GCA_003314695.1 Albatrellus sp. MG142 | reverse complement strand
CCCCAGTCGCCTCCCATCCCACCTACCCTCATCGGCTCCCCGCTTCTCAAGCAAGGTATTTTTGCCTCTCATCAGAATCTACGGCCCAGTGGCCTGCTCGACGTTGAAATTTGGGTCGATGGCGACGAGTTCGGGGCTCGCAGGGAAAAGACCCAGTCAATGCCTCCTCCCTCTCCACCTCGACCGAAACGCTCTCCGAGGTTGTACCGCAGCCGCTCTACCTCAAGCCTCCGAACAGGCTCCTATCCCTCATCTTCCCGAGCCCATTCGCCTCCCCCATGTCCCATTCCCCCCACACCTGCACCCCCCGTTCCTCCGATCCCATCCTCCCTTCTCAGCGATTGCGCGAGGAGCTCCGTCAAACATCCGCAGCCCACCAGGCGAACCTCCCCCGTATACCTCCGAGCTCTCACCCCTTTGCATCCAACATGTCCCACCGCTAACGGCTGCAAGCCTAAGGAAGCCATGACGTGCATCAAGTTTTTCTCCATCCACAATGTTAACAATAGGGGAATCGCTTAGCATTAACGCGATGGAATATTTTCATCCGTCATCGCCTCTGAACAGACACTAGGAAACTGCAACCCGCTCCGTTGTCATCGTTCACGCCTGTCCTTTCACGGAGTGACATTCGACCGCACATGTCGGTCATTGGCTATGAGAAAGCCTCGATCATCTACTCGGTCCCTCAGCACCCTCGTCTTGCAGCAAATAGTCCCCCTGCTTTCGTCTTCATACAACCGAAAAGTCACTCCTTCATCTCTTTTTGAATTTCTCATCTCCTTCGATTGCTATCCGTCCATTTTCATTGCGATTTTCATTGCATCTTTTCATTTGTTGTACCTTTAATGCATCACGCCACGCGTCGACCATCCTTCATTCGCATTGTATTGTTATTCCAAGCACTGCCTTTTACTGTTATCATTTTTTAAGCTAGCTGATCAATGACGCTCCTGCAGCGCTCATACGCAACTTTATACTTACTGCACATACAGCTCATAATACGTACTACAGCATATTGTGCCCAAACACCAGCTTGTTGTGGATCGTGGTTCTCTGGACATACTAATGTACTGGCAACGTAAAGTACCAAATCACCTATCATCAAGCCATTGACCACCAAATATTCACATGTGATCTCGTCCAGATCTATTCGTGTCCATCCGTTCGCAGACGGATTTATAGCCTACGTGTTACGCGCTCGGGTTCCCCAGAGCAACCGTGTCTCTATTTTCCATTCAGCTGTCTTGCGGCTGTCAGAAGTTACACGCGTGATGCTGCACCGGAGGCAGATAGAAACCGTAACTTTAGCTCGACATCACGTTGGAGGCCTCCACCTGGCGCGATGTCACTCATCCTGTTGCACCCGTCATGATCCACACAACATGCGCGTTTCCCGCACACGAGTTATTCACAGCGCGTCCCGATGGAGACGCGCCGCTAGGAAAGGGTTTAGCGCCGGGTCACTGTTCGCTGAGATGGATATGATCCGGCACTGAGCGCCGATATGAGCGAAGTGCGGCGCTCGGTTGTCCATCGTGTTGTCAGGAAGGTGCAACCACCAATATCGTGCACGCCGCCACCCGGGCGCGGCGTAATCACGACACCACCCAAACATAGGGAATCATGTCCCCATGATTAGGAATCCCGCAGCAAATGAAATCGAGATGAACAGGGACTCCATGCCGCGCATGCCGCCCGGGGACCTCCCTGTCAAGCCCCGTACAGGGTGAAGCCGGAGAATCCCACAGCACATAGGGTAGGCTTTAGAGGGATACATCTCGGGCGAGAGGCAGGGAATTGCGCCAACAATACACTTATGAGGGAGCTAGTTCTCAGAGTACAGGTGCTGTAGTCGAACATTGTGCATCCGCGCGCAGTAGCGAGCGGCGTTTCGTTGTACAGCCGGGGAAGAATGTGGGTTAACCGAGAGCTCATCATAGGCTCAACTTGGTTTAGAATAGATTACATGGTACGACAGTGGTACGACGATAGGGCCGCCCTGAGAACCCAGGGACATAACTTTCTGGGAAAACTTCACAATGCAGGATGGCGGTTGATACAGGCAGAACAAGTGAGCTATAAAAAACGTACGACGGGAGGCAGTATACAATTTGCACAGCAGAGCGACAACATGAAGATATAAATACAGACTGTGATTGTGAACAAACGTCATAATTAGTGAAGAGGATTTGACTTGAAGAGTTGCACAAAACAGGGTCCGTACCGGACTTCTGCGAATGCGACTTTGAGTATGTCCGTCCATGAAAAGTGCAAAGGCTATCCAGGTCATGAAACGTGTCCGATCCCCATCCTTTCGGCCAACGATCGGTCGGCACTAACGTAGGTACTTCCACCTCCACCACCACCACCACCACCGCCGCCGCCGCCGCCGCCACTGCCCCTGCCGCCCTTTCGACCTCCGCCATTCCGTCGAGGGGCCCTGTCTCTATCGCGCTCGCGTTCCCTGTCCCGCTCGCGCTCCCGCCCGCGGCCCTTGTCACGGTCACGGTCGCGATCCCGATCTCGCGGTGCCGGCGAGCGGGGACGCTTCCGCTCCTCGTCCGCCTCAGCCTTTCCAGCAGGCATTTTGCGGTGATCAGGCGACAACAGCGGCGAGCGTTCAGGCGAGTCCGTATGGCGGGATGAAATCGTGTTAGTCTGCGTCTGGATTCGCGGAAGTGCAGCTGGGGAGATTGAGGGCGAGACCTGAGCTTCAGATAAGCGAGGCTTCTTGTGCGCTCTCGGGCCGGTTGGTAACGGCTTGACGCTGCCATTGCTTGAAGGGTGCATATGCGGCGGAACAGCATAACCCAGACGAGACGACGGGGGGTGGCTTGCGTTGTTGGGCTGCCGACCGGACGACACCAGGACCTCGTAAGATTTGTCGAGCTCTTCACTTGAGCGATAGTCGGATGTCAATTTACATGAAAAAAAAAAAAAAAAAAACACAAGAGAAAACTCACGATAAAGACCGGATGACTTGATGCGACTCTGCGGACGAAAGCATGAAGACATGTCAGACTTCCCGAAAATAGAAGCACCGAGTACACACGACACACCTCGCAGCGCAGTCTCGAGCCTGTCGACTGCACGTCGTAGCCCACGGACCTCCTCTTTCAGTTTTCCAGTCTCTTTAGTTCTGAGTAGTTCGTAGAGTTCGTCATTTTCTTCCTGGAGAAGCTTAGCGCGCTGCGTAAGCGCAGTGGTGACGGTGCTAGACGCGCAACCCAAACCCGCCTCGGCTGACATGGTGGTAATGTGAGGCAAGATCAAAGTCACAAGTGCGGGAGGTAATGAAACAGGATCTGTGGCGGAGGGACCAGGTTGGGTAGCAAGATACTGACGCAGGTGAGTGACCTCGTCCTGCGTGGGTACGAAGAAGGGTGGATAAGTGGCGAAATGGAAAAAGAGCAACAAAAAATACTTACAGTAAGTTCGGCGAGCTGAGCATCCCGTCGTCTGAGGAGTGCCTCCAACTCTAATTCTCGTGACGACGGGAGGTCCATGGCAAAACTGAAGGGCGAGCTGCTAAAGTCTGAAGCCAAGGTCCGCAACAACACCGCACTTCGGTTCGCCAGCCCCCATGCCGTAATCAAGCGCTCAGCCTCCTATAACCAATTTTTCTTTCATTTCGCCATACGTCCTTCGAATTCGAGAGTAGAGTTGTACACTCTATTGCCATCTCAGAGAACAGACAAAGTATAGAAACATTGATCCAGAATGTAATTCAAGATTCAAGATTCTATCTTACTCTGCGGTCCACACCTCTCCCCGACTCGTCTCCGAGCCCGGCCTTGTCCTTTTCTTCTTCCGTGGTGATAAGCGCCAAAGCATAGGTGGTGGATGCCTACTCGTTGACGGTGTACACAGGCTGCAGCAAGGCGATATAATCCCGCGGAACGAGTGTGTGGGTGAAGCCACCATGTGGCTAAAGAGTAGATGTAGATTGTGTCGAAGAACTCGAGAAAGCCTTGGCAATAAAACAACGCCCTAAAGGCTATCAAAAATCTTCTCTAAGCTGAACTTCGACGAACTACCGCTCGTGCCCCTCTGCCCCTGAGTGTGTCATGGGCGAGTTATGTGGCGCAAGTCTTCGTACATTGCGAAGTTATCACGAGGTGATTATCCACAGAGGGAGAACGCGGTATGATGATCAGAGGGGAAAACGGCCGTCGAGGTCATGGTCACAGTAGGGAAGGACATTGTCGTCTTGGTATGATACGAGGGCGCAAAGGTAAACCGGACTAGGGTCTGTTGATTGGCGTGGGTTGTGGGTGTAATGGTTGGTGTGGTTGGTATGAGACTGGCCAGATATACAACTGAGGACAGCCGCTGATGGGGAACTAAGTCCATGATCAGCCGGGCTTAAATATTAGGCTAAGAAGGGGTGTGGAGTAGGGGCCCAGAGGAGCAAGTGCCTACTATGGGAAGTGTAACAGTAGGCCTACCAAGACCTATGACATTTAAACATTGTTGCTATGGAGGTCATGTGTGCAAAGCTAGTAACATCTGCCATTGAGGCCATTCAGGAGCATATTCGGCAGCGGACAATGGGACACGAGAGACGCACGACGCGTTATTTGGTTCGGTTTGCTATCCCCAACTCGTCTACAAATAGATACAAAGAGTCGTGTCCCATAAAATTTGTCCTGAAAGAAAACTTCAAGTCATCGCCCAGTGCACCTTAGGCCTTAGTCCTCGTTCCCGACGTTCTAGAGGGCATCCAGCAAGTGCCTAAAGAAGCCGAGCACGAGAGGGGATATCGGCCACAATTCGGAGTATACCGTTCCCCCTCTCACTAAGGTCGGGAAAGAGACTCAATGCACCTCAAATTTCGCTATCCATCAGGTTAGTTGTCTCGATCGCTTGTGTCTTCATCTGAAGGCTATGATGACATTCTTCACACTGTATGAGCGGTGGTGTCGATTTATGATGCCACCGTTATGAGCATTTTCTACAACGGTAACTGAGTTGCTCACCTTTCCACAAGTCTTCATCATATCTGTCCAACAATGACTGACATTTCTTAATCTCATTCGTCTTAGGATTACAGACCTTGTCCGCTGTCATAATCGATATCGGGTAAGGCTGTTCTGTTTGTTACGATACCTGTGTTCGGCAGGCATTCCTACGGAAGACTATATAGTACACAATGGTGATATTAAATATATAGCAGCTATCCGCTTAGGTGACTGCAGTGTGTGAATGTAGTTTTCAGTTTGATTGTGTAGGTGGAGTATCATTTTCTCCGTCGAAGGCATCTGGTGGCAGCTGGCCTTGCACTTGGGCTAGCGCACCTTTCAGAATGTACAGATAAGGAGCCGATTTGACGGGTGGTGGCGTTGATTGATAGCCTATGAGCAAGTCACAGCGGGGACAGCGGAATCTATATTGACGTTCGTGACCGCCATTAGCTCTGCAATAAATGGGTGAGACTTAAACATTGTAAGCCGTTTGTTACTGTAATACCTCTCAACGAGAACAGGGTCGCTCGGCGTCGCGTTTAGTTTGAAAATCCTTGCTTTTTCCTTCTCTGTATCCTGAGACCGAACGATGATCGCCCCATCCGTGTTTCGACGAGGGAGGGAAGCCAGATTTTTATCTATCACAAGCTGATAGAGACTGAGACTACAATCAATACTTATGAGATAAATGTACATACGATGAATTCACCACAAATACAGTCTGTCAGCGGGGCAGGCTATGTCAGGACTTTTTCCACTACAGACACCGACGAGTGCTTACAGTACACTCGCAGAGCAGCAGCAGACGACGCTGTCGGCTGGGCTTGAAGGCGACAGGTAGCTGAGTGCTGACTACTGCATGCAGCACTAAAGACACATACCATCTGTTGACGAAGAAATCGCAGACCGTGAGATGACTTTTGGCATCGGGAACTGTTGTTCCCTCGGGCGGATACAGCAGGGAAGAGCGAGAGATTACAGATAAAACCACCCAAGTATCAAGCAACCTCGATACCTAAAGACGAGGAGACACTCAGTCGGACTACGCGAAACGGAGCGGGAAGCTTGCAGAACAGGCGGTGGACTACAGACACAGCCTGGATATTCCCGAACTGGGCATGCCGAGAAGTAAAGTTAGCGCCCACGTGGCTGTCCCTTATGCTGTTTCCTCTCGAGAAGCCGTGCCTTATATTCCTCCGAACTGATCCAGCTCTGGTTGTACTGTAACTCCTACCACAGTTCCTTGTCATGGCAGAAAAGGATGCTGCTGCACGATTGCGCAGAGCAGTCAAAGGTAGTGCTGTCTAATGTATAGTCCTCCTAGCCACTGACTGTTGCCTCTTCAGAAAACAACCTATTTCTCGTCAAGCGACTTGTACAACGTACTGACATGCGAAATCCAGATCCCGCTGCAAGACGGTACACCTCTCTGGCGTGGGCTGCCACACTGGGTCATGAAGAAACCTTTGAGTTTCTGCTGAATGCTGGTCATGATGATGATGAACTTAGCAGGGTGCGTTCCTTCCCTAAGATCGCGTATATGGTGTCGCTCAAACCACGATACGTGAACAGGATTCCGACAGTAATA
This sequence comes from Albatrellus sp. MG142, assembly GCA_003314695.1. NCBI lineage: Eukaryota > Fungi > Basidiomycota > Agaricomycetes > Russulales > Albatrellaceae > Albatrellus > Albatrellus sp. MG142. The sequence continues at coordinate 12,594 of QLPM01007205.1, read as the reverse complement.
CTATTCTCATCTTGCTCGCCGACCTGAAGCCACCTATTATGAGCCCATACTGTGCCCCAGACCCTGATTTCATGGGTGCCGCACTCAGGATGGCGCGGCTGTATTTCGAGCGGTACCCGTTCATTCTCGACTGGTCAAATTCTCAAGGAAAAACTGCCTTGCATACTTCCGCTCTGAAAGGAAACGAAGAACTCGTTCGAGTATGTGCTCTCACACTTTCCGCGGTTACGGATCTTAACACGCCACGCTCAGATGCTATGCGACTTAGAGGCTGACTTTGACCTGCCAGACAACCAAGGCAACACACCATTACACTAGTAAGCACGTCACCTGACTCCTTCATCTACGCAGTGCCGATTACTTGTTACAGTGCCAGTTCCTGGGGTCACATTCCAGTATGATATACTCATTCTTAGCGTTGGCATGTGAAAACACTGACCACGTCTTAGATTGTGCAACTTCTTATTGAACGTGGATGTCAATATGCCGCTCGGAATAATGACGGCTTCACACCTTCTGACTATGCATATTCGTAAGACGAATTACCCTCCCCATGCCCGCAGCTATTTATTCTCTTTCAGGTTTAGTACTCGAGATACATTGCAAGATACTGCACGTGCGCAGTTTGAAATGAGAAAGAAAACAAGGCGTGTTTTCGCTCAAGCAGCCGCCAGAGGGACAGAATGGGGAAGGTTTCAGGATCTTCCGCCATCCAAGTCTCTCGACGTCAGTCACGCTCTTCGGCTGCGCAGCGGATCGGGTGCTAGTCGTACAACGACTACGTCAGATAGCGGAGATCTTGATAGTAGCAGTATTCCTTCCGCCAATGGTCAGCTATCAGCGTCTAGTCAGTCCCAAGCCTCAGCGGCACCCTCGTCCACCTCCGCTTTCATGTCAACCGGGAGCAGCACAGGCACATTTTCCATTAATTCCATGTCTCCAGCTGTATCACAACATGTCAGCTCCCTTTTTCCATCTGTAACAAATCCTGCATCTGCCCTATCACCTATTGCAACTCGCGTGCGGGAACAGGACGCAAGCGCCATGGAGAAGTACCTAAGACGGAATCGTAGTGGAAGCGGGTCGACAGATGTCAAGTCGCAGAGCTCGTCTAATCCATCGTCAGCTGGGCCTTCGGCGAATGGAGATGATATCTCTTCGCTTCCAAAGACGGGCTCGGTTGCTCCACGACGTCGACTACGGCCGTCGGTATCCGCTGCTCAGCTACGAAGCAGCCCAAAAGCTCCATTCATTGTGACAACGCAAGCTTCGCAAGACATGTCGCGAAATCGCGCCGGGACAAACCCGACTGCCACTCGCCCAAATCCCCCGTCGTTCTCACCCTCATCTGATCGTTTCGGGTTTCCTCCATCACCCTCGCGACTAATCTCCCTGCGCAGTGCCTCGCAGAAGGCCGATAGTTTGAGCGAAGAGCTGGAGAGCTATGTTGGGCCACCAAGTGATTTCGCCAAGTTCCCTGAACCTCCTATCGAACTGGAGAGCGCGAGCAGTACTCCCAGCGCGAACAGTACACCGACCGCCACAAGGCGACTTCCCTTCCACCTATTGTCAAAACCACTTCCCAGCATTGATCAGTACAATGGAGGGAGCGGCCATAGGCGAGGTTCATCTATCCATACTGTACGGTAGCATGTTTTCTGTAGTGAGGTAACACATTCTCAAGCTTGCAAGTGTATACCGAGTCTGTACCACTACTCCTGTACCCAGAGTTACCTTGCTATGCTGTTTTGATGCCTTTCCTGTTTTTTTTTTTTTTCTGTGAGAAAAAGTCCTAATTTCACCATTACGGTTATGATACGGTATGCTCGAAGCAAGCAGTCGGACGAAGCCGATTACATATATCGCGCTCCTGCACGACCGAAACGTCAGGCTTTGCCTTCTCCACTACAAGTATAACCTGTCTAAGATACCAAGTTACCAATCTTAGCCTTCTCTCTGCTGCCATCGACGTGGCATCCCAGCCTATGTCTTTTCCAACAAACGAAGACGCCGACCCTGACCCAACTACCCAGATTCCATGGCCAGGTGCTCGTAATAGTAAACGCAGACAGCGAAGAGCGGACCAGGAAGCCAGTAGCTCGCGCTCAGCCCCTGCAAATGAGAGCATCGATCCATCCATGTATCTTGAGGGAAGTTCTGGCTCCGGTGATGATGAACCTGGAAAACGTCGCTTGACAACTCTAGATCTATTCAACCTTAGTATATCCATGGCTGGGGCGCAAATAGCATGGACTGTTGAATTGGGGTCAGTGAGGGCATGGCTCTTAGGCTGCGTGTTCCATTGATAATCATTCGACCTTAGATATGGCACACCATTCTTGTTATCCTTGGGTCTTTCTGAGCAGTTGACAAGTCTAGTCTGGTTGGCGGGACCTATCTCTGGACTGATTGCCCAACCAGTAATCGGTGAGCACGGTATCTACCACGCAAGTATACCATGTTCTCATAGTCTGCACAAGGTGCTATCTCTGATTCATCGACATCCAAGTATCGTAGAAGATACTGGATTGTACTTTCAACTGTTGCCCTCGTCGTCTCGACGCTGGTGTTGGCTTATTGCCAAGACATAGCAGTTGTATTTGTAGATATCTTCCGAGGAGGTGTTGGAGACTGGGACCCGGAACGAAATGCACAAGTGAGTTACCCTGCATTATGCGCTATGGATGTTAAGCTGAGTATCCAGGTCTTGAATACAGCAATTGCAATGGCAATCATATCATTCTACCTACTTGACTTTGCTCTGAATGCTCTGCAAGCATCTCTTCGGAACCTTTTACTAGATATAACACCGTCAGATCAGCTCAATGCTGGCAACGCCTGGCACGGTCGAATGACACACGCCGGTAACATTGTCGGCTTTGGGTTTGGTACGATTGATCTATTACATACGATGCCCAACATTCTCATGCAAGCTGTTTAGGTTTCCTTCCTCTCGCGAAATTACCCGTGCTTCGCTTACTTGGGGGAGATCAATTTCGAAAGTTCTGCGTCGTTGCAATGTTCATACTCGCGATTACTGTATGGATAACATGCTGGACGCAGCCAGAAAAAGAACGGGAAACGACCCACAAATCTAACAAGTAAGCGTTTCATACTCTAGGTCGTCGATTTTGTTATGCATACATCCTCGTCTTAAGCAAGAAATCAGAAGAAATACTCAGGAGCATCTACACCGCAATCACAAACCTTCCCAAGCCTATTCGTCGCGTCTGCTTTGTACAGGTCTTTGCCTTCATGGGATGGTAAGACATCCAGGCTACCTGGTTAGTGCATACTGAGTCGAGCCGTTATACACATAGGTTCCCTTTCCTATTCTATTCGTGAGTGCTTTCAGAGTTCACATCTATCTCAGTTAAAGCGACACGTGCCTCAAGAACAACTTATGTCGGTCAAGTCATGGCATACGAGCAGCAAATTGATCCAGACAAAGACATTGCGACAAGGACCGGAGAGTTCGCAATGCTTTTGTATAGTCTCGGTATTCAGTCACTACATTCTTTGTTGATCGCTGAATGAGACTCATCCCTATATAAGTTGCTGTGGTCTCGGGTACCGTTCTTCCTCACCTTGCGCGGAGAGACCCTAGTCTCTTAAACTTGAAAGAAGACGACCACAACTTCGAGAACTCTCACTTGAGAGAGACAGTTCAAGGGTGGCAGTCAGAGGCTACACGAAAGGGCCAACCACCAAGGTTGCCTAGGATGCCCTTTCTGCTCCGGAACATCTGGACCGGCGCATTATTACTATTCTCATTGATCATGTTCTCGACTTTTTTCATCACCAAAGTGTCCCAGGTTCGTTGGGAGTCTTCGGAACGGATTGCATAGCACGACTCTTACTTCTGTCGCTGACCCTCCTTCCTGACCCTTCCAGGCTATCGTCGCTATCAGCTTAGTGGGCATTTGTTGGTCGGTTGCTGTCTGGGTCCCATTCGCTATGATTATGGAGGTGAGCTACTGTTACTATTTTTTCTTCGATAGGCACCGACTCCTGATTGTCTTATAAAAGTTCGTCAAAGAACTTGATGAGGTTCCGAAACCAGATAGACACCATCGTTCGTCCGGGCCTTCGCGTGCCCATTCGGCTTCAACACCAAACTTACACTCTGATGCCATAAATTCAGAACACCAACCGCTTCTTCGCCGTCGATCCTTTGGCGACCGCCACGATCCGCCTATGGATGAACCCGAATCTACACCTGTCGCCGGAGGTACTATTTTGGGTATACACAACCTTGCTATTGTGTTCCCGCAGTTTGTCGTAAGTAGACTGGATTGGATATCACAGCCTGACTAACAGGCCATTCTGTCAGGTTGCGCTTGTATCAAGTGCGATATTCCGAGCCGTTGATGCTGAGATGGAGTCTGATCCTTCACATGGGTCCACATACTTGGGAAAGACTGGCATTGGGTGGGTCTTGCGGTTTGGCGGACTTTGCACTTTGGTACTCTTTCTTCCTCTTGATATGGATAAATTGTAATGTTGATTTATCTATATCAGTTCGGCGCTGCTGCATGCCGTATGGTGCCGCCGACGCGTGTAGAGAAAGAGATACGGCGTCGGCTCGGGGAGATGAGAGAACTCAAGGGTGACACCCCATGACACTTCGGGACTTCGACTGTATTTCATGACAAAGTATCAAAATATATATGGTTACGACCATTGGGTCCTAGTTCGCACCTGATCTCCCGGCGTTTATCACTCTCATTCTGCATATTGTCTCAGCTAGCTATGACACACATAGCGTAATCCCATATATCACCAGTTTTTGTGGAAATCTGCCGACATGGTACTGGTGTGACTGCTGGCATGTCGCCTATGCTGAACAAATCACGGACAGAATCCAGGGCTAGATGGTTCGAAGAAATCCATATCAGTGGCCCCTCAGGTGATACCTAAAATATTCGGTCTTACATATGGACCTTTGCAACTTGTGAAATATTCGGACTGACAGACTGTTTGATAAACATGAAAGGATCGACGGAATTTTCCGTAATTGGTTGAATATCGCTCCGCAATTACCGTCACCTTTGCCACAGATGATCGCAGTCGAGGCATTTGTGTGTTCCAAGGAGGAAATTTCCCAATACACGGTACAGTTACCGTCCATTACACGACCTGAAGCATGAAGTTGAAATCTTCAGCCGAACAGAGCAAGAGGTCCATCAAATTACCATGCTGGAAACTGGACTTCCTAGAGACGATGACAAATTCGCCGTCATCTTCCGTGATGTGGCCGCGACCCGTGTGATACAAAACTTGTTTTTCGACGAGAGCGCTCTTTGGGAGGTCCTTAATAACCAAGTAAAGAGTGGGCACGCCAACCTGGGATGCCTTTAATCAGGGAGGGGTGCTAAGTTGTTTGCTAGACCACTTACATCCCCTGTACTGCCTTTTCGGACATGACATACGTCTTGTTCATGTACTAGCCAGAACAGGAAAGCCTGCGCTTCTGCGTTCCAGCCCCCACCCGAACTATTTTGTAAGGCATTAATGATGCGAAAGACGTGTTGGGAGGAAAGTGCTGTTTCTAACGAAAGTGAACGCGGTGAAGGTAACGTCAAGGAGCTTGGGATCAGTCCTATTTGGCCGGAGATAAAGAGGCGTTCATCCGCCTGTGGGAGTCATGGTCCATACGTTGCACATGAATTTATGATAGACTGGGTGCCTCACGATAATAGCCTGTGAATACGGGCCGATATTTGCAGGCGCCCAATAGCTCAGGCCTTGGACATGGAGGGCCTTCCTTGATCCTGATGCGCGCTCGATGAAGGCAATGCCGTCGAGCTGCACCCGGATTGAGGCGGGGAGGTCAACGGCTACGCAGGCGCGGGCTGGGGGGCTACTGCCAAAAAAGGTAGAGTAGACTGCATTCATTGGTAAAAAGTAGTCAATAGAGGAGATGAAGACGTTGAGGTTTATCAGGTGGGCTAGACATAATGAATGATCCGCAAGCCTCCCTTGATTGGCGATGAGCGGAGCAAGTGATAAATGCGATCTGCAATCTGTCCTTACTTTGTAGTATTTGAAAGCATTCTTGCACCTCCGCATCGAGGGAGACGTTGGCAATGTCTGTAGTTGTATCCCTGTGTATATTGGCTAGAGAGATCCAATCACCTACTCGCTTGACTGATGAGGGAAACCGAGCAGAAGCAGCTGGTTGTGTTAAGAGCTGTTGAGAGAGTACTCTGATATCTTCAGCGACTGATTGTGATTGGGAAACCCTGTCGGCTATGGCCATAAATTCCTCATCCAGAATGTCTGGGACCGCTGCATCAGGTATACATGTTTGGAATTTCGGCTCAAGGCGGGCATCCTTGATTCGCAGAAATGCGACGGTGGCAAAGTCGTTGTCAGAATGTATCACAGTTTCCGTCTCCAGCCTAGACCAAGCTAATTTGAGCTGAGTGGATGGTGATCGGACTTTCACTTACAACGTGATCTTGTGCTTGAATAATGGGCAGTCTAGGGTCAAAGTTTCATACTCCCCGCCTTCACCGCAGACATGGAATCCGTATAAGTCGTTCTATGCGTTGTATTAGTCGTCTCTTTCGGTTCCTGCGCTGGGCCGAGAAGAAAGGATCATTGGTGTTTGGTGAGCACACGCACAAGTTTGGTTAGTGTGGGTTGCATCTGTGAGAGGGTTTTCCCCAAATGTCTGGTGGTCAACCCGATGCCGGCTACTTTTATGAGGATTGCATCCATGCCTGCTGCGATCATTTCGGAGAGCAGTTCGGCCTGGTCTCGCTGCCACAAATAGCATAATGGAGTCAAGGACAGTCGTCGACAGCTTGCAAGACCAATGAGCATGGCATCAGCCCCGAGCCAGTGCGGGAGCCACTCACACATGCTCCACTCGAACCCTCTGGTAGCTTGAAAGAATGGCACCGACCGATACGCCTTGGACGTCAGGGTGGTGAGACTGGAGCACGCAGGGATGTGATCACTAAGTGGCAGGGTGATGGGCTCAGCGTTACTTTGACATCTGACAACAACGCATGTAGATCCTCCGTTTCATCTCCGACGATGCCTCCTCGATCCGCGGCGTTCCGTCCTCCATACTCAGTCCCCCGCTCGACGGCGGTCCCTAATATCGTCCTGCGATACAGCGGCACATCGAGAGCGCGGGAAACGAACTCGATCGCATCCTGTCCTACCGTCTGATACAGATACGAATCGAGCTCCTCTGGAAATCGTCTTGTCAGAACTCAAGATACACTTCAACACTGCGTGCATACCTTTACCATATTCGGGCCCCAGTGATGCGGCGGCAGCTAGCTCGTGACCATTGCGATGGCAATGAACAAGATTGTAACAACTGTCTTTACCACCGCTGAGGAGGGCAATGTACTTCATCAAGGAGACAAGCCGGTCAGTAAAGGACTGGGTGCTCTGGAATGATTGGCCGGGAATGATTATCATAGATTTTCTCGGGCTGCTCGGGGTCCCCCATCGGTGACTCGATTGGGATTGAGAAAGATCTAACGTCGGATAACTCGCCTCGCTCACCGTTTGTAACTAGATCAAGGTCACATAGACGATGCCGACCGTCACTGTAGACAAAGAGGACCTCTGGGAGAGGTTGGAACAAAGCTTCAGTGAGTCCAATTTTGCACATGTGTTGTCCCTTGCTGAGACATTTCTACCGGCAGCTTCAGAAGAATTCGATAAACTCTGTTTCGAGTTTGGCATCGAGCTGGACGAGGATGTAAGAATCCGTCTCTTTTGTCTGGAAAAACAGTCTCATAGGAGGTAACAGACTACAGAGGAGGTAGAGGCTGCAATTAAGAAGGGGCTCCCTGCCGAACGTCCGGTGCGTTTGCGCAGGCGTCGCCTGATGTGCTACTGACGTCTCCGGGTACCTTCAGCAATTGAAAATTGAGATACCCGCTAATAGGTAAGGAAACGCGATTTTGAACTATTGTAGCCATCCAAAGCTCCCAGGCAGATATGATTTGCTCTGTATAGAAGGCATCGCGCGGGCGCTTCGCGTTTACTTGGGTAAAGATAAGGCACCAGAATATAAGCTGGTCTATCCACCGGGAGGCGAGGCCGACCTTCTTACAGTTACAGTGTCTCCAGAGGTGCGTTGGTGTACTCTACCAAGTTGAATGCTGACTTCATTGTCACGTACGGAAGACGCAACAAGTTCGTCCGTTCTTTGCATCCGCAATTCTTCGCAACGTCAAATTCACTCAGCGGTCGTATGATTCTTTCATTGACCTGCAAGATAAACTACATCAAAATATCTGCCGGAAGCGGCAGTTCGTTGCCATCGGAACGCACGATCTTGATGCTATAACTCGCCCGTTCCGGTACGAAGCGAAGCGACCACAAGATATCCATTTCGTCCCTCTCAACAAGGATAAGGCTTACACTGCAGAGGAGCTTATTACCGTATATGAGGTGAGTCGCATATGCAACATTTTGTGTGTGTACGCTGAACGTGCCAGTAGTTTGACAAACACATAGGAAGATATCTGCATATCATCCGCGACTCCCCAGTGTATCCTATCATCTACGACGCGACAGACGAAGTCCTGTCATGGCCTCCGATTATCAACTCGGAGTACAGCAAGATATCGCTTGACACTCGCAACGTCTACATTGATGTGACTGCGACAGACCTCACGAAGCTGAACATCGTTGTCAGCATTATCTCTACTATGTTCGCCGAGTACTGCGAAGAACCCTTTACGTCAGTCCAGTCCAGTTATATTATTGTCAAACGTCGCCTTGTGAACTCACCGCGCGCACTAGCATCGAGCCAGTCAAGGTCGTGTACCCTGACGGCAAAGTGGTACTCACGCCCGATATATCCTTACGGCCGATGGAGGCGCACGCGTCGTACATCAACTCGTGCACCGGGCTCTCGCTCTCGTCACTTGAAGTTAAAACCCTGCTTGAGCGCATGTCGCTGCCCACAGAGGTGTCCTCGACGGACGCAGATCAGCTCCTCGTCCACATCCCTACCACGCGCCCAGACATCCTGCACGAATGCGACATCATGGAGGATGCGGCAATCGCGTACGGCTTCAATAATTTGCCTGATGCCTTCCCTGCCACCAGCACTGTCGCGCAGCCGCTGGCCGTCAACAAGTTAAGCGACATCATCCGGCACGAGTGGGCGTATGCCGGCTGGGTCGAAGTGCTCTCCCTGATCCTCGTCAGTGTCACCGTTACGGTAACGCGAGCTGTGCTGACGGATGTATGAAGTGCTCCCACGAGGAGAACTTCGAGTGGTTGAACATCCCAGACGACAACACGACAGCCGCGAAGATCGCAAACCCCAAGACGCTCGAGTTCCAGGTCGTGCGCACGTCGCTCCTCTCGGGCCTCCTCAAGACGGTCCGCGAGAACCGCTCGCACGCGCTGCCGATCCGCATCTTCGAGACGTCCGACGTCGTCTTCAAGGACGTCACGCGCGAGCGGCAGACACGCAACGAGCGGCGCGCCGCGGCCGTGTGGTGCAATAAGACCGCCGGGTTCGAGGTCGTGCACGGCCTGCTCGACCGCGCGATGCAGATGCTCGAGGTGCCCAAGATTGCGAGCACGGACACCGTGGCGGACACGGGCTACTACCTCAAGGAGCGATCCGGTGAGCTGCGCAGCGCCGCACTGCCGACCATCCTTCCCGCCTGACTCACGTCTTCGCGCAGACCGATCCTTTTTCCCCGGCCGCGCCGCGAGCATCTTCTACCGCCCTCCGCCGGCCAAGCCCGCTAACGGCGGCGCGCTCGAGATGCTCAAGAACGAAGTGAAAACCGTACAGCACAGCCCCGTGGACATCGAGATCGGCAAGCTGGGCGTCCTGCACCCGGATGTGCTTGAGAAGTTCGAAATCGGCTACCCGTGCTCTGCGCTCGAGTTCTCGCTTGTGCCGTTCAGGAAGAGGATGCCGGCGACATGGACGAACGACCGTGACGCTGCCTAAGGGGGCAGGCGGCGAAAAAGTGAATAGGCAAACGAACGGGGCGCTGATTAAACCTAACATGATGTAAAACATGACAGCCAGTTCGTAAGGAACGAGGGTGGACGCACATCCCAAGCGAGGCGAAGATTACTGTAAAGTGGCAAGCAGATATACATATACATTTCTGCCGTCCGCGGGAACTGGAGAAGGGTGTTGCAATGTGTGGATGATGGTTATACAGAAGTGGTATAAAGAAACAAGACAATAACGGGACAGCAATTAATATTCGTAAATCACCTGTGGTATAATGAACGTCATTTCTGGTTTTGTACACTTCTCCCCCCTCTAGAAATGACCCAAAAGCACACAGCCACGCCACGTCCAACACTCAGAGCATACCCGCGGCCCGCATGTTCTCCAGTAACTGGTCGTCCTGTGCGAATGCCTCCCGCATCTGCCGCTGCCGCTCTGGGTCGTGCGCACACGCCGCTAACATAGCCTCCCGCTCGGCCAACTGGCGTGCGCGCGCCTCCTCTGCCGACTCTTCAATCGAGAAGATGATGTCCTCCTGCATTTCGTGGTCCTGTGGCCGCTGCCGGATGCCCAGTCTTGAGCGTAGTAGATGCGACATGTGGCGAGGATGCGGAACACTGAACATGCTTCTCATGCGCGCCGAGAATGGCTGGTGTGTTGGCTCCGCGCCTGGTGGAGACGAATTCGAGTCGCGCTGTGATACAAGGATGTTCCGTTCCCAGCGCTTGACGCGCCAAAAGCCGAGCAACGACGTCAACAAGATGAACCAGCCTGTTATGGACCATCGAATCAATTGACGACTAACGACCAGCGTTCGAGGGACATACCAAGGGTCATGAGGAAGAACGACAGCCAGTCGGTAGTGGCGTCATTGGCAAGACCTACGTTGTCCGTGGGTGGATTAGGAGTACCCGTAGGCATGGTGATGTTTTGGTTGTTGTAATACTCCTCGGCCTCGGCGATGGTCTCAAATGTCGGATGCGGCTCGGAGGGCCGCGTCTGGCCAAATCGCCACGTCCAGTCATTGTCCTCTTGAGCCTCGACCCGATTGCGTAGCGCGAAGCCGTACTGAATGAGAGTGATGCCCAGCCCCGCGCGAGAGCCAAAACGGGCCGCATGCGTGGTGTGCAGCAGATACGTAAGGAGGAAGCCGACGAATTGGAAGGAAATGGATATGAGCAGATTCCACATGAAGGAGAAAAGGGAGCCGGTGGGCAGCGCATCAATGATCATTTCACCATAGGCGCCAGTGGACGATGGGGCATGGATGGTGGTCTCCCAGTATGGCGGCACAGCGTCAGCCTGAGCGGAGGCATATGATGGGGGGACGTCCTTCTGGACGTCCTCGGGTACAAGATAGACATCGTCACCTTGCGGTGGACTTATGAGCCGGACACGCGCAGCAATGTGAAACACTTACCATCGCGAATTTCAAGTGCTCGTGACGGCTTGGCTGTGACGTTAGCAAAGACACCATCGTTCCCGGTGCCCCCTCCCACGATGCCCGCAGGCCGCTCGTAGTCAAGTCCCCACTGCCTTACGTACGAGTTGGGCAAAAACGCGGCTGCGGTGCGCCTGAGCCAGCTCCCGCGGGGATGTGGAGCGGCGGGATCGATATCGGACGTGGATGGTATGACTCCGTTACTGTTGCCGATGGCATTTGGCAAGGCGAATGTCGAAGGGGATGGGGGAGAGCCGGGGGGTGGATAGTCGGCGTAATTGATGTTCTCAAAGTCGTACGTGCCAGGAGTCGAAGCTGGAGTACAGGTGGGACGAGAGGGGTTCAAGGGACGTGAGTCGGGGTTGATTATAGGCTCGTCGTCGTCTGAATCATCAAAGGCGGCATCCATTTCATAGGTAGAGTTGGGATGTGTCTGCGGACTGGAGAGCGGTGCATATCGCACAGACATAACATAAGGTAGTAACGTTGACGAGAGAATGGAGAAGTGTGGCGTCTGAGATGGCGTCCTAGCCACTCTGTTTGCTCATGTTTGGCACCCTGGTCTCAGCTGCATCGATCATCCGATTTCTAGTAACGACATGCTCGGCACGACATGCTCGGCTCGGCAACTTGTCCACAACCATACCATGCCTCAGCTCGTGGCTACGCACTAACGTAGCAAACACTGGCCACACGCGTACACCAGTGAGTATGGACCTCTACGTGTATCATAGCATAGCTATTAGTGAATAAGCAGTGTCATAACGCGACGCGTGAGTATAAAATCACCAACTGGACGCCCTGTCAGCACGTCCCAGGCTCCGGATCTGTTCAATAGCAACGACCCTTGCTGCTCCCGACAAGATGCACTGGTGAGAAAGGAGATGCATGGCGGAGGTGGAGATGAAGAGAGCCTACATTGTCACCTGTTGTAGAGGCTGGCCCGGTTGGCCTCCTTGATGAGACGGTTCACCCTGTGACAGCTTTCCATCCGTGACTCCATGAGCTGACCAAACAGCTCGAGCAAGCGTGTGCCGGTCTCTGGAGCAGAGGAGCGGGCCGAACGGCGGCTGCGAGACATATTGTGGAGGGGAAAGCCGTCGAGCTTGAGCTTGAAGCCCTTCTTGCGCTGAGACCACCTGGACCGGGGGTGGGTCTTGCCGATGAGGGGCGGGGTGGTTGGCTC
>QLPM01007189.1:0-15124 GCA_003314695.1 Albatrellus sp. MG142 | reverse complement strand
CATGGGATTGGCACTGCCGATTGATAGAGACTTGGTGTCGATTTCAATAGGGAGCCACCATGGCGGTTGGACGATCAGCGAGTGTAATACCCGAGCCCAAATATCAGGCTTAGATACAGGTAAACCAGCCTGGAGGAAAATAAATTTAAAGGTGTCGATGGTGGGAGAGGATAAGTACGACGTCCGTATAGTGTCCATGCCTACTCGCGGTATAGCCACGTACTCGTCGATGCTCCGAGTATTTGCGACGTTAAGAGGCGCTGATAATCGGGCAGATGATAAGCTGCGGAGTACTGTAACGGCAACTCCGCAGACGGAAGGCAGTCATTTTGAAAGAACATAAGGTGGATACTCTAAAAGGGCCGTCATAGCAGGGAAACAGAGATCATGATCGCGTGCGATCATGATACGGCAGATTTGAGCTTGAGATGGTGGTTTTCCTGTGGTTGCGGATGCAGCCGTCAGCAAGTTATCTTCTTTCCATTAGAAGTTGTGTCAGGATGACAACCAGAACCCAGCCTTTACAACCTCTCCATCAGACGCTGCTGGCGTGGCCTCCACGCCTCAAATACCAGATGCGCGCTTTGCCTTGGATGCCTTGATCTTGGCACGCAGGACAGCCTCGGTTGAATAAACGGATGTAGGCGGCAAATAAAGCAACATTACACAACAGCAAGATATGATCACATTGTTCTCGCTTGCCAAAGAACAATTGTTCAAGGCGTACCGTATCGACCAGAATGGGGATATTCCCTGCACAAATGATTTGACAAGACCCTGGCACAAGTTGACACGTAAACTTCCCTTCCATTCAGCCGCTGTTTGGTGGTAACTGAAGCTAATTGACAGAAATAAAACGGCCGGATCTGAAAACGAGGCAGCAAGACAGTATTTAGAATAGTGGGCCACAAACTTACACGTGTAGACATCTTCACTATAAAATAGCCCTTGTAACTGAGCAAAAATCTCAGCCTCCATCTACGCACTACATCGCATCCGACACACAGAGTTATATCCAACATCATGTTCCCATCATTCCGAGTCCGCAGAGACCACATCATGGGAAGCGTCGAGGCTGCTAACTTGAATTCAGCACAAAGTAATGGCGTGCGTACTCATTGACTCTTACTCGGCTTTCCTGCTCAGTGCCCGAGTTAATCCTGTGTCCTTTAGAGCTCAGATGGCCGTCTTGATCGACGCCGCCTGTTGCCGGTGCCATACGACTTGAGCTTGAGCTTGAAACTCTTGCGCGGCCTCATTGGCCCCTGGCGTGCTATACCAATGCAGTCTTATGCCAAAAAGTGGCCGTCGGGCCAGTTTATTAGGGTCTTCACAACCGAACATGCATCCGCTGCTCCCACAGCAAGTGGAGGTGGGTTGCTGGGACCAGTATGATGTGAGTGCTACACTACCATGCACTGGCAAAGGACCTGAATTCATTGTGTATTCTCTTTCCAGTCTGCACACATGTCCGAGGATGCACTGCTATCCAGACTGAACTACACCAAGATGTGGTCCAAGTCACTTGGTGAGTCATTTTGTAACTGTGTTCCTTGCTTGTCGATACTGAAAGAAAGAAATGTGCGGTTGCAGCTAGAGGAGGTCTGCCTGTGATGACCAACATTCAAAGCACAAAGTGGTTGCATGATGGGCTCCCCTAGTGTATATATAAGGAGGTACATCATAATAGTGGCATCCCTGTAGGCTCCTGCCAGGCAGGGTCAGGGTAGCGGTAAAGCCCTCTGATGAGCCCCCTTCGCATGGGGCGAAACCCTAGCTTGTTCCCTGCCTTGTGCCTAGGCAGTTAGGCTAGGAGGGTATTGAATTCAATGGTCGGGATGGAACGAGCTCCCCCCTCTTAAAGATGGTTTCTAACCCACTCTCGCTCATGCCGCCCCCTGCTCCCTTAATATTGCTAAAGTTTGTATCCGAGTGATCCCCACACGCCCTTTAATTTATCCTACTCGCGCATGCACGCGCGCGCGTATTAGTTACCGTACACTTGTTATTTGTTTTCAGCCGCATGCTGTGGATTTATCAGTACTGTACAGTTTCGAACCTTCTTTCGTTGATTTCTAGTGCAGATATCTTTCCCTCAGTCATTCTGGGTATGCTTGACTGAGGTTGTGTGCTAGCTTGCTGGGATTTACAACATTGACTTGTAATAGTACTGAGCTTTGGTATACAAGTAGTGTTCACTGGCATGATACTCTCGCATTATGTCCAGTTGAAGGTTCCTGACGCCATGCAGCTGTGACTATTTATCATTGTACTGGAATGGGACAGAGAGTGGATGGCCTTATATTCTTACCAAGAGAGCAGACCATTGTACATGATGTGCGTGCATACTACGCGGCCGTGCGTCATCTTCTCCTGACATTTGACATCCCGCCGAAAGAGAAATCGTGCATGCAGGCTGCCAGTGTGAACAACTTAAATGGGCTTCAGGCACCAGAGACCATCAACTACGTTCCACTCAGCATGGCTTGAAGGCCTGCATCGAGGGTTTCCACACCTACCCTGCTTGGTTTGCGCAAGATTCACAAGTCAATTCCGACAACAATAACTCCCCAACCGTGCTCAGTAGACGGAAGGTGATAGTGCGCCTTGGCCTCAGTGCCTGGGCAAGCGAGTGCGTCACCTACGCACTCTCTTCACACAGTAAACACTCACTATTTTACTCTCTGGCTTCTGTATACGACAGATACAGACCCGCCAACTCGTCGCTGATATCGTGTGGCTGACAGGAGCAAGTGCGAACGCACAGGACGAGAACAACCGCGAAGGTGATTGCGAGCCCATATCTGTCACGATGCTGAATAGAGTGCCCCCCAGATTGACATGCCATGCACGGCCAGGCTCCTGAGAACCCAACAGAAAAGTTTGCAAGTTTCTCCGCAGGTCTTGCAGGCATTTACTGAGTCCCAAGCGTATATGTCTGAGGCCGTGGCAAATATAATGTACTGTACTGTTATATTCTACAATGGGATACACGCTATCAAGCACAATATGCAATGTCCTGTGCCCGAGACGCCAGAATACAGCTATCTTCCTACACGGTCGCTCGGCTGAATTAATGATGCCAAAGTCTATAAAACCAGTTACGGCGCGTCAGGCCTCACCCCCGCGAATCTGTCGCCTTTTTCTGACCTCTTCCAATGCAGCCTGCACTGCAGGCTTCGCAGCGCATTGGGTGCGCCACTCGTCACTCGCGCGTCTACGAACAATTATCGCGATAGGCCGACCCGGAGACACTCGGAGACACTCACCGCACACGCTGAAGGAAGAGCACACCCAACGCAACGCCTCTGAGTGTCTTTGACCTCTCTTTCGGCGAGGGCCCAGGCACCGGGAAGCCTATCCGCGCGATGGCTGCCAGCACCCTGTCATCACTGTTCGACACGTCAAGTCAGCATATCGCCTACGGACCAGGGCGCATGGGACATACCTGCGCTCGTGCCGCGCGAGCAGAATAAGCAGGTACCGCTTCTGGTACGCGAGGTCACCACGCAGCGAGCTCTCGCGCGTGAACTTGGCCTTGAGGTACCGGATCTGCACGATCAAGCCCTTGCTCTCGAGTTTATGTTGCGCGCGGAGCGTTGTCAGCTGCTTTCCGTCCCTGCGCACAACCAATCCGCGCGTCAGCGTCTTATTCCACACACAATTCCTCTCAAGAGGAAGACGTACCCAGCGCACGCATGTCCATCCCACTGCTTGCGCTCGTCCTCCAGCACTCTCAACCGCTCCCGCAGCACACGTACCTCCGCCCCCGCCTGCTTCCTCTGCCGTTCCAGTGTCTCTTTCTCTCTCTGCACCTCCTCCACCTCGCGTCGCGCTTCCCCAATGCGCCCTTTCTCCGTTCGGCGCTCCTCCTCGCGCCGCGTGCGTTCCGCTCGCAGGTCCCGGCCCAGCGCCTCAGCGCTCCGCCGCACCCGCGCGAGATCCTTCTCCAGCGCCGCTACTGCGCTCCACGCTGCGTTCTGCTCCTCCTTGCCCTTAGACGCCTCAGCTCGCGCCTGTGCCTGCTCCATCACCTGCAGCGCCTCGGTGCGTTCCGCGAGCATCCGCTTTAGGTCCTCGATCTCCATAAGACGGAGGTCGAGGGCGTGTCGCCGGTTGTTGTGTGAGTTCTGCGATGCTGCGTATTCTTCCCGCAGTTTGTTGACTTGCTGGAAATCGCGTGTGAACGTCAGCATGCTAGGGCATCCATAGAGATGGCTTCTTACCTCGGACGTCTCGGTAAAGCGGCGTTGGAGAGCCTTATGGTCTGCCGCGAGCATAGAGCGTTCCTGGCGCAGCTGGTTGATGGTCTCGGCGTTCTCGGCACTTTTGATCTCAAGGAGACGAGCCTTCTGCTCCGCAGTGGCAGTGGCTACATCGGAACATAATCGTCAATAATTCTCGGCAGCGGAGAAGTAGACCCTGTCGCACCTCGAAGTTCAGCCTCCAGCTCGTTGTTATTTTTCTTTAGTCGTTGAAGGTGCTGTTTGACATCATCCATGTCCTGCCATATCCATTTAGCAACCCATGCGCAGGCTAGGGATGAGGCGTAGATGACTGACCGATTCTGTCCTCCGGAGCTGTAGCAGCACATCGTGCTTCTCAGTTTCCACCCGCTTCTGCTTCGTAGTCAAGGCCCTCAAGCGGGTCCGCTCGGCTTTGAGCAATTCCTCAAGGTCCACGATGGCATGCTTGGCTTGGTCAAGATCCTAGATATAGAGTGTCAGTGTCTGATTCCTGGATAAATAGACTTGAAGGTCTACCTCCTGTACACCGAGCGTGGCTTGGTCTCTCTCGCGCTCCCTCTCGGCAATCTGGTTCCTTGCGTCTTGCACCTCCATGTTCAGGCGGTTCGCCGCATCTTGTAGCACAGCCTTTTCGCCTAGCAGCCTTCGTTTCTCCTCCTGCCACTCTTTCTTCATTAATGTCAGCTGCCTGTTGACGGCTTGGACTTCAGTCTTCAAGACCTCGGATGTCTTTGTTGGCGGACTAGGGGCCTCGGAGATCATGCTCATGACCGACATATCCACCGAACTAGCAGCACTGATTAGGCTGGCAATACATCTCCTGTGACATGCAAAATCTCCTACCTTTCATCACCTTCTGCGGCTCTGTTGAGGCCACGCAAGTCGATTTTGGTCCGGCATTTAAGACAGCGTGCTCTCTCCAGTCGATGCAGACGACGCTCCTCGCGCCGACCGAGTCTCGCAAGCTCTTCTTCTAGAGCTATATTGCGGGCGCGCTCGTCTTCGAGCTGCTGGGACAGTCCAACGACACCCAGACCTGCGTCTCCCAATCGGTCCAGTTTCTCATCGATGTCATCATTCGCACGATCAAGCTCCTTCTGGAGGCGAGCGATCTCAGCCAGGTAATGCGATGCAGACGCATCAGACGTATTGCTGTGCAACCATGACAACTACGGAACAAGTCATGAAAAGTGAACTGGGGTCAGGCACAGTACTCACGTCTTTCAGCGGAGCACCGGGAGTCCTGGGCGTCCTCAACGTAAGGTTCAAGACTTGACGGTGTATGGGCGAGATTCCACTAGCATTGGCTAGCTTGCTAGGCGTCGTCACCTTGAGACTTCTAATACGTTCCAAGAGTTCTTCCTTCTCATTCTCCAACATTTCTATACGAGCCTCGCGCGCATGGTCAATCGACCTGCGTGCAGGCGACTGCGTTAGCATCGCGTTCAGCCTGCCAATCTCTCTGTGTGCATCGTCAAGCTCCGCCTCCAGAGAGCCAATCTGTTCCGCAGCCTCGTCAAGAGCGGCATCAGCGTTCTGAGACGGTTCCATGCGCGAACGCTCGCGATCCATTGCCGAAGCCCTCTTGTACAAAGTTTCCAGCTTTCCTTCGTCTTCCAGCATCTTCTTCTCCGCCGCCTCAAGCGCCTGTTCCATTTGTCGAGCGAGCTCTGCGTTGCGTTCTGTGTCCTCCCGAAGTCGCGCCATGGTCTGCTGAGATCGCTCTTCGTCAGCAGCAGCGGCCGAGAGTTTTTCCCGGGCCGCAGTGAGATCCTCTTCCAAGGACTCGATGCGTTCGATAACTTCCGCGCTGTCAGTCTCTAGCTCCGAGATGTAGGTTTTAGCAGCATTCAATTCCGCCTCCAATTCGCCTGCTGCGGCTTCCCTGTCGGCGAGCCGTTGTTCGAGGTTTATGAGACCTGCTTCACGAGCTTCCAGCTCACTCTCCAGCTGTTGGGAATGGTCGCGCTCGTCTCCGAGTTTTCGCTGGAGAACTCGTGCGTGATCCTCGGCGCGAGCGACCTCGTCTTCCAGAACCTCGACTTGGCCCCTTGCAACTCGAAGCCCGCCCATCGCTTTGCCTAGCTTCTCGTTGGCTTCACGCAGCTCGCCTCCAAGCT
Source organism: Albatrellus sp. MG142 (assembly GCA_003314695.1). Taxonomy (NCBI): domain Eukaryota; kingdom Fungi; phylum Basidiomycota; class Agaricomycetes; order Russulales; family Albatrellaceae; genus Albatrellus; species Albatrellus sp. MG142. Next base: position 8,757 of record QLPM01007189.1, on the reverse strand, counting down.
CGCGCCCATTCTCGAGCATACGCTCCGCATTGTCTGCACGGTCTAGAGCGAAATCCTTTTCCCTTTCCACCGCCTCAAAGGCCCTCTCGATTTCCTTAAGCTTCGCTCGCAGGTCCTCAGCGTTCTCGGCCCGCGCCTCAGCCTCACCGAGCCGCTTCTCCAAATCCGCCACGATCCGTTCGACGCCCCGCTGAACTTCTTCCATCCGCTCCTTCCACCTATCCTTGTCTCTGGCACGCTCAGCCTGTTCCAATCTCATTCCTCGAGCCGTGTCTTCCTTCTCACGCACGCATCTCTCCAGCTCAGCCCTCAGTACCTCCACCTCTTCTTCCAATTCCGCCTTCTCTTCCATCCACCCCTCAGCACCGACATCCTCCTCTACATTCCCCAGTGTTGGCGCAATGTCGCTAACACGTCTTTGCCCGCTTCCTCTCCTGCCGCCCGATCTCCGTAGCTGGTCTTTCAGTTCCTCAATCTCTGCCATTAAGAAACCGACCTCCTCTCGCAGTCCCACATTTTCCTGTTTCAGCATGCCGTTCGCTCCGGTGAGCGTCTCGCTCTCTTCCTGAAGCCGTCGATTGAGCCCATGGAGGTACGAATTTAGCTTTCCTGCATTAAAGCGACCGACACCGTGCCCGCCTGCACCTAGCCCCATAACTGGATCAAACGACGCATTCGCACGGGGATGTGCCGTAAGGTCATGCGACGATGCAGTCGAAATGAACGACATGCCTGCAGCGACATCGTACGGCGACTGCGAGCGTCCTCCGTCAGAGCGCGCCGCCAAGTCTTCCGACTCGGATGACCCGGCCGTCCATGCCTGAGCCAGAGGATGTGAGAACCGTCCAGCACGAACGCGAGGACGCGGTCGGGTGGTCACGCCTGCGAAGGCAGCCTGCAGTCGCCCAGTCACAGTTTGATCTGCGGTGACATCGGCGCTGAACTCGGTGTCGGTTTCGTGGCTGCCACTTGGGCCCCCGCCGCCACTTCTGCTACCGCTGCCACTTGCACTCCCAATGCTGCCCGCACTTCCACTGCCGCTGCCGCTGCTCCTGGTAACAGCAGAAGGTGTTTGCATGTGCAATGGACCAGAGGTCGGGGCGGCGCGAACGGGATGTGGCGTAGGGTATGCCAGACGAGGGCGGGCGGTGGAGTTGATGACGTCCATGAGGAAAGATCGGCGGCGGGAAAAAGGCGTTGTGAGGTCGTCTTCATTCAGTGGTTCTGTATAGGCAAGGTTTGGACCGGGTGTGAACGGTTCGTATGGCGCGGGCGACGGACCCAAGAATCGCGCCCGAGGACGTGGTTGGAATGCAGGAGTAGGCGTGAAGGCAATCGATGGTACCGGCGAAGACATGGCGGTAGACATCAGTTGTGGAGAGCGAACTGTGAGATTAGAAGGGGCCAGGGACGGCACTGGGGACGCGACATGCGATGTACGGGAGAGGGCCTCCTCAGAAGAGAATGTAGGCTCACGATCGTCCTGACCGTGTAATGCAGAATGCCCGCTCTGATGTTGGATATCCTCACCTGACTGACCAACCTGGGTCTGATCCAGGCCAGATTGTACATCAGTAGCAGATGGTCCGCCTTGCGTATAATGATCCTCTAAATTCGCCGTTTGTTCTTCACCACCCGAGTATCTCACGTCAGTTTGATTATAGGGCCTCACCGTCGCAGGCGATGCCACGGTAGCCGGAGAACCATTATTTGAGGGAGGAAGCGGGGCTGATAAAGGACCGAATGGAGAGTTGGTGCGTGAGCGAAGCGGCGGGAAGGCGGGGGTACTGTGTGGCGTTGAATTGGACGATGAAGAGGAAGGCGATGGTGTTGTGTGGGTAAGAGAAGGCGTGCGCAAACGTGGAATGGGCTTTCGGAAGGATACGTTCCGCATCTTAGTGAGTGGTGATGCCTGGTAAAGTGTGAGCAAGCATGTACTATCCTAGACAGTCTATCTGCGATATTTAGAAGATACTTCACCTTTGATTCAGATTTGAGGCTGATGGAATAGTCATACTTTTTCGAACTCGAGTCATCTTCAGCCTGAATCTCTTCTGGGGGAAACGGAGAACTGCTGCGACTCAAAGAGCGTAGAGCATCCGTTAATGAGAGATCATCATCATCTCCTTGCCCTCTGTGCAGCTCCTGAGATCGCGAGGAGCTCGCATTGCTGACTTCCATATCAGTATCTTCTGTCTCAGTATTCTGCTCGGGTTTGATCTGTGGCAGAGACGGGATAAGACTGATGTCATTGAATGTGAGCTCTGGAGGGTGTGGCTGCAAAGGCTGTGAGCGCCTAAATGAGCTACCCGCCGACGATGAGAATCCGCCCGATGTCGATCTACTATTTCGGCTTGCGATGGAGAGCGCAAATCGAGCAGTACTGGATGAGCTTCCAGGGGGACGAATGGTACTCGTTGCAGTGTGAGAAGATAAGGCAGGTGTGGAGTGGACGGGTAGCGAGAGGTCGGGATCAACGTCTCGATCCTGATCGGAATCAGAGGTAGTGTCGGTGGGAGCACCAGCGGCGGAGTCGTCGAACGCAGGCAGTGACGGAAGAGAAGGCATCTCGTGGTCCTCATTGGCCTCTATACGACGCCATATTCGGGAAGGGGTTTCCATCAACGCCATATCAGTTGCTCAGTCACTGGAAACGGATGGAGGGTAAGGCCAGCCCAAGCCTGAGTGTGAAAACATAAGATCGATGAACACGGATGACTTCTGACTAGGATCATGTTAACTGACTTGGAACCGGAGGTCTATCACTCAACGACGCGACAGCTTGTGGTACCTACGCCTTTTTACTGCTTTACAGTCACCGAAGAGACCTTCCTTTCTGTTTCGACGGCGAAGGGATAGAGTGGAAAGTGAGTGTTGTTCACGGGTCGGCAACGCGTCGGGCGACTGACCGCGGCTCCAACACGCTCGCCTCGCATCATGTGACCGCGTAATCAAGTCATAATCAACTTCAAGTTGAATTGTTGCCCCAATGACACGGAACCTTGGGCTGTTCTTGAGCTCTGCGAAGCACTTGCAAAGCTCTCTGCGACTGCAGTATGACCGTTTGACCTAGTATTGAAATGCTGGGCAGTAGGTGATCATCGGCGTGCACGCATTTCAGCCCCGAAGAGGCGGTGCTGGCAAAGCAAACCCAGAGTAAAATTAGACCTCATCTCTAACTAGCATTCGACGGTGTTGGATTCGACGGTATTTGCTACGGTTACAGTCGTTTCGGAAAGCCTCTTGTGTCAGGATTACGAAGGCTGAGCACGCTCTAGTCTCTACCCCTGCCCTTAAGTCATTCTGCTGCTTCAATTGCTGTATGCTCCAAAGCTTTGAAATAATAGAAGTGCAAGTATACGATTGACTGGCCGTAATTGTGGAGTCCCATTGATATCGGAAAAGACAAGTATGAATCACCAGAGAAGTCTGAGACGACTGCTGCGGTATAATGTAACAGGGTCCTCGATTCTCTTCAAGCAGACTCGGGACTCTTACCACTGGCATATTAATGTTGAGTAGATCTCGACCACCGGCAGGCTTCCCATTAATGTCGTTGGTAGTAACCATTGTAGACAGTACTGCTAGCGCCAGCCTGCGAGGATTCGAACATTGAATGCCGGGTGCATGGCACAAGTCGATTTAATCTACCAGTGGCGCTACTTTATTACAGTCAGGATGGCTGTGGGTGGCTTCGCAGTGACTCATGAAGATGAAGTGCGGGAATTGCGCGCCGCGCCTGACTCGATGGCACAGCAATGACTACATTGTAGGCGCGTAGGCGATGCGGACCGGCTGCTCTTGGTTTCGAGAGCACTTAAAAGGCCGCTCGGGTATGGTAAACCATCACACTCAGGCCTTTCAGCGGCTATCTTCAGCTTTTTCAAGTTCGAGTCGCAAAAATCTAAATCTCGAGTTGCAAAGCTGGCATCTACAATCACATCTCTTCTTCAGCTTCTCGCCACCGGTGATGTGGAGGGCAGTCAAAGTGCTGTCGGCTCCGCTCAGACAGTGACCGCCCACAATCCACTCCAAAATTCGACGACTGTGGCGCCAACGAGCACGACCCAGATCACAGCCCCTAATAAACGGGTCGTTACTACACTCCCTCTTCAGATTCTACCCTCCAATGTCGTCTCTATTCTCCGCCTGCTCTACTCTTTTTCAGCTCTCCGAGACTACGTCAAATTAATCGTACTCGGCGCAGCATTTGAAACATGCCGACGGCTTTATTCCTATTCCTACTCAAATTTTGTGGGAAAGTTCTTCATCGTTGCCACCTTTGAGAGCAGTGACGAAGTCTACTGTGAGTTCGCTTTCTCTCCACACAAATAGCTCTGACTAAGCAGGTTTAGCATGGATGATGCATTGGCTGTCGCAGCACCCTCAGTGGCGTAAGTGTTTTCGTCTTTGAGCGTTGATCGGAAGGCTGAGATGCTGCCACACAGGCAATGCCCGAGAAGTCACCGTCAGCAGCACATCATTCGGGGATGACGATGAGTCAGAGTACGAAGATCAGGAAAATGAGACGGGCTCGTGGGGTCTCAGACGGGGCCGGAAGGTTAGTTACCTTCCTTCAAAAAACTGCGAGTATACAATGTGGTACAAACGCCGATGGATGAACATCTCAAGACTAAAACAAGAGAGTAACGCTTGGGATACAAAATACGCTCTTCAGATTACGTGCGTGCACTAAACGACCACTAATAATCATATGCAACCACTCTACTGATGATGATGTACATAGAATGTTCACTCGCAAGCGCGCAATTCTTGACTCGCTTATTGAAGAGGCGAGAGTGGCGTTTATGGCGAATAGGAAAGAGAAGATTAGTATCTATGTGAACAATTCGTAAGTGTTTTTAAAATTTGGTCGCCAAAAAGGATGTGTTATTGGGACTCATCCTATATGCAGTTCGGACGACTGGAACTGGATTGCCTCCCGCCCAAAACGACCTCTGAATTCCATTATCTTAGATGTAGGGGTGAAGGAGCTGATTCTGGATGATGCTATAGACTTTCTGAAGAGCAAAAGCTGGTATTCCGGCCGTGGTATGTAGTTATCATTAATTGCGTTAAGCCTTCAGAACCTAACATTGCTCTCCATGTTAGGCATTCCATTTCGGCGTGGTTATCTCCTCGTGAGTAGATCTTCTCTCCCTGCATGCTCATTATATACTCACACGTGGTTTTCAGTATGGTGCCCCTGGCTCTGGCAAGACGTCCATCATTCACAGTCTTGCGGGTGAACTCGGCCTCGACATCTACATCGTTTCGCTTTCAAAAATGGGCCTGGACGACACGATGCTCAACAGCCTCATTACTCAGCTGCCGGAGCGCTGCATCGCACTCATGGAAGATATCGATGCTGCGTTCAGAAGTGGCATCACGCGCGACATGACGACTGAAGACAAACTTGACAAGAAGCAGACTCCAAACGAGGATGAACCCAACGGTAGCAAGCCAGATGGCAGTCCCGAGGCGGATAAACTAGGCCCCAGCGCGACGCGGATTACGCTGTCCGGCTTGCTCAACGCACTTGATGGTGTCGCGGCCCAGGAGGGACGGCTGCTGTTTGCGACGACAAATCGGTACTCGGCACTTGACCCTGCGCTTACTCGCCCTGGCCGCATGGACCTGCACGTCGAGTTCCGGTTGGCCAGTCGGTTCCAGGCGCGCGAGCTTTACCGCCGGTTCTACTTGCCGGACGCCGTGCAACAGACTCTGCATAATAGCTCGAACGCGGAGGCGCTCGACGCGGACTCCGGGTACACGACCCCCCGCAGGGATAATAGCGTTTCGGAGTCCTCTTCGCCGAAATCCAGCGCGGCTTCCCTCCTTGTCGGAGAGCCTCCCGCTTTCACCGGAATGCGGCACTCAGCGCGAGCGCCCACACTCACCGTCGACCAAGTTGAGCGCCTAGCGACGCAGTTTGCGGACTCTATCCCGGAACGTCATATCTCGATGGCGAGCCTCCAAGGATATCTCATGCTGTATAAGGTGCGACCCCTGCAGGCGGTGGAGTGCATCTCGCGATGGGTCGAAGATAAGTTAGCGGAGAAGGAGCGGGGATTGCGGGGCGGCGCTCAACACATCGGAGACAAAAATCCCGATACGCAACCGGCGACGGCGAGTGAGTCTAAGGCGGATGCTGAGGATAAGGCGGCCAGCGAACAAGTGCTAGAGAAAGAGGCCGATTTGCCGGTGGTCTCTAAGAAGGATGCTGTTGTGCAAACGGGCCCTGAGGATGGCGGTAAAGCAGCCGAATCGTGAGTGGTGTGGACCTTCCTCCTTGTATTGATAATCAAAATCCATATACATATACCTACATCTTACACTACTATCTTTCTCCGTATGTCCTCAATCAGATATCATCACACAGTTTTCTGCAATAACGGGTTTAATGAGATGAGGATCCGAATATTGCTGTACCTTCTGTTCAGTTTGCAAATTACTCTGGACAACCTCTCGATATGTGCCTTTCTGTGGGCAAACGCATGCTTCATCAACTTTTCTTCACAGCCATTACTGTTCATGTATCGCCTCATTCGTGGACGTGCCCCCCTGATCGAGCGCGGAGCTATGGGCCACCGGTGCAGAGCAACTCACTGGTCATTTCAACTTCCAAACCCCTGCTCTGTTTGCATTTTCGACGTTATGTATACAGTAGTAGCCAAACACCTATCGAGTATCTGTAGAATTTGTTATAACAACAAGGTTTACCCGAAGGAATGACACAGGACAAAGATGCTTTTGATTAAGGAGAAAATAACGAGCCGACTGACTATCCATAGCACAATAGGGGTTTGGTAAAGTATGGTAAACTAATGACGAACAGTATCGGAAACAAACCGTAATTCAAGAGGTTTGCACGCGTCAGTTTGCAACTCCAACAGAATTTACTCGATAAAACAGGCGCTACTGTAACTAAACAGTACAGTATACTGACTTCTTGTCAAAGTCGCCTTGCCTCATACTTATTGTAATTCGATTGATGCATTGATATTGTAGCTCAGCTTGCCGTCAAACTCACCCACGTGTCCAAATTCGGAAGACTGAAACAATCCAGAGCATGTAAAAAACATCGAAAGCAGAAATGATGCTAATACAAAGATACAGTCTAGCATTGAAGCAGAATTCGGAAGAATAAAATCATCACTTGAAATTCGATCCGTGTTGACGGCCGTCTCGTACCGGTACAGCGCAGCCGTGAGGGCCGTATTCAGGCTAGACACAGTTTTGACCTTCAACTTAAACTTCTAGAGGCCGCAGTGAATGGGGCTCAATAAACGCTGGCAACAATTCAGGAGCGAAATAATTCACGTACCACCACTTAGCAGTTTGTGTGAGTTCAATCGTTGACTCAATTTTTGTGAGGTCTGCCGAAATTTTGGTACGTAGCAGTGCAGTGTCAGATGGGAGTGTTGGAATGCAAGTCCGTGCTTGGTCCATATTTTGTACGCACTCTGTTTCGTTTTCTTTTTGCTTTATGTTCTTCGTTATAATGTTGCCGGGGTGCGGTTCTGAACCACCCGAACCGGTTCTGAACTCTGAACCGCACCGTTGGTGCGGTGCAGTTCTGGTTAGGTTCAGCTGATCAAACACCGGAGAGGTTCACAGTTCAGGGATCGTGCATACTCTATGAACCGTAGTGAACTTGTTCGAACTGTAACTGCACCAGATTATATTACTTGAAAAGGAAGTGATGTGGTACGCTCCATTATCTTATCTATTCAAAAGGTTACTTACCAGATCCTAACATTCGCACTTGCAAGGCTAATGCTGCACGTTATCCCATTCTCAGCCGTATCGCTCTTGACTATCTGCCTATCCAAGGCTCTTCGGTGCCTTGCGAGCGGGCATTTTCAAATGCCGGATTCACGGACACAAAACGTTGTGCACAGTTACTGCCAGAAAACTTTGGCAGCATTCAAATTGTGAAGAATAAGTACAAGAAAGAGAGGAGATGTGAAGCTGAAATAGCTGCTAAAGAAGCTGTACGGAGACAGCGATGGCTCGATGGTGCTGTAGCAGAAGCAGACATTGGGTACAAACTAGCTGTAGTGACTGATTTTAGAAACCTTTTCACACAAATTTCGTTTCTGGGGCAACAAATGGTTCAGAACTGGTTCGAACCTGAACAGCACCTTATGGAACAGGTTCAGCACTGAACCACTGCTTAATGTTCGTGTTCGACATCCTTGAAATACGCTATACAGGTTCAGGTTTAGGTTCGGGCTGTGATCCCTCGAACCGGTCCTGAACCGCACTGCGGCAACTTTACTTCGTTATCATTCTGGCTACTTACTAAAAAAGGCAACTCGGCACTAGCCGACGCGCGCAGTTTCGAATCTTGTTCGACTCAGAAAGTCAAAAACATAAGATTTGTTTCCATTTATTTCATCATTTGTTTACCTTTCTTTACAAAAGGGTTTTATATATTGATCTGAACTCGTCATACTGCCCCTTTTTTCCCTCAGTCTTTTGCCACCATAAAAGACTGAGTTCTATTCATGAAGTTTCTCGTTCACTCATTAAACCTTCACAGCCTGTTTTGTTACAGGTTATGGGCCCTGAGCTACAATTTGTTCAGTGGCTTTATATAACAAGAGTACTTGCAATACTTTACATATCTATGTCTACAACACAAAACCCCCCAAGTGACTCTTTGCCCTCATTTTAGAATATAAGCAGTCATGTGCACGCTGTTACGATTTTCCCCTCTTTCTTACTTACTTGTTTCCTTTCTCGCTATTC
>QLPM01007178.1:0-12033 GCA_003314695.1 Albatrellus sp. MG142 | reverse complement strand
GAATCGGGTAAGCGATTCTAATCTCATGATAGTCCTTCGAGTCTGATGAATCGCCCAGGGTATGGAAGATGGTGTATGGGGTTATTGGATCGTCGACTTTGACGAGCCTAGCTGTCAGCCGTACTGGGGACGATTCTGGGACAATGTAAGATCCTTTGTGTCTCATGATTCTGCGTTCATGCTCTCATGTAGTCTCATTTTGCAGGGGTGTATAAGACAGGGCTACCGTGTATGTATCGCAATGTCTGAGCGACGTTCTCAGCGTATTTTTGACGTGTCCATCCAACAGAAATGGGAGGGCCAATTGTGGAACTGGAATGATAAGGACGATCCATCTGAGATGTGCCGAAGCACCCCTGCGACTATTGGCAATAGTCATTTTGACCATCCACTCTATTGCAATCATCGAGTATGATTATGATTCATTATCTCATAATTATTACTGACACATAGTTGTACAGGGTTTCCCCCATGGATTGATAGGTGGATGGGAAGTAAGAGATGACAGTTGTCAATGAATGAATGAGCGAGGTTCATTCAATCGTCGGCATTTTGTCAGGTTCAGATGTCTGCACTTATTTCTTGTGTTCTATGGCCTGTAACTTCTCTTGTGTAATAAAATGAATTCTTGTATGTCAATATCGATCATTACTGTCCCCGCAAAGTCTGCCGCTGAATACGGTGCTTATAACTGACACAGCGTCCGCGAGGCCAGTCCCACTGAAACCATGCTGGCATATGCATTATTCATGTTCGTACATAAGAAAGGGAGCCAGGCGAACGCAGGCGTCGAAACAGAGCCATCAGGGTTTTTCCACCGTCGGCACCCCATCTACAAGCGGAATCCGAGCAATGTAAGCACAGTTACATCTAGACAGTACAGCACTTACTCTCCCGCAGCTACTTCTTCACAACATCGCTCAAACTCCTCTGAGACGGACACTTCATCCCACTTCTCAACTACATAATCCTGCATAATTGTAAAAACATGCAAGCAGATTCTGTTTGATCTTACACACCTCCACGAGAGAATGAAGCTCATCCCAGACTGCCGATGCCAAGAGTAACGGAAAGCTGGTTCGCGGGCTAATTGTAATCATCATGTGCTCGAGCGCTAGACTGAGTAACCCAGGTATCCTATACCGATGCGCAATCTGATACATTGAGAGTGCAGATGCTGGAGGAGGCGGCGACGTCGGGTGGTGATGGGGATCTGGCGTGGAGGTGGCGGCATGGGAATGCTGCCGCTGATTCCGGGTAGATATAGGGAAATGTGAAGACGGTACAGGGACGGGCACGGACACAGGCTTCGAGCGGTTGGGAGACGATGGCTGGTTCGGAATGTTGATAGTGATCCCTGGATTGGTAGGCGCGCTGCGGCGCGAGACTGTAGAATTGGTCGTGCGAGATGAGCTGGCCGAACTTTGCAGAGTTTTGGGTGGTGGAGCTGTCCGCTGGGAACTCCGCCTGGTCGATGTAGTAGGGGACCCGTGAAGTTGTAATGACTGCTTGCCCTTGTCGGATGCAAGCACCTTGCCCCGATCTTCTCCAGTAGACCTGGCACTACCGCCGCTGGTCACACTGCGGACATCTGCTACACTGAGGTCATCCGCCGAACCAGATTTGCTGAACGTTTTCCAGTCCCATTCCTCGGACGTGCTGCGGCTATTTAACCACTTGGCGCTCCATCCTGCGCCCACGCCTTCTATCGCTTTCCTGGGGTCGTCGTTCTCTGAGAAGAGAAGCCAGTTAGCATAGATCCATTTCAGGAGCCAATAAACAGTAATAAAGTCGGCTTCCTCGATGGTAACGGTGACGGGCTTCCTCTCTCCAGCATTAACATTCTCTGAAAATGCAGATGATAACATGGTAGAAAAATATTCTGAACGATGTTTCAGAATATCCGAATGGGCATAAATAACCCGTTTCCGAACCGTCGTGCGAGATTGAAAGGACGAATACGAAGATGAGGATGAGGATCGACGACTGGCGGTCGAAGTACGCTGTGATGTCGATGATTTCGGTTGGGATTGGCGTTGATCCAATTGCATACGTTCAAGGCAGACGAAACAAACATCACCGGTATCTAATAATAATGGGTTAGGATGTGTAAGTGGGGAACCTTGAAAGTGCATCGCTCACTGGGGTTGTCGAGCGACGCCTCGAGTCCATCCAGAAGTTCACGCGGAACATAATATGCAGAAGGATGTTGAGGGAAGAAGGGGCCAGTAGGCGTATGCACTTGGACACTGATAACGAATGAATTTGTCTCGCGAACTCGCGGGTTCTGAAGCAACGATGATAGAGATGGCAGTGGGCATTCTGTCTAAAAGTCACTGGTGATTCATATATGTATATGTGGGATGACAACTCACCCCACACCTCGTTCTCCTGCCGGAATATCCAATCGTTTTGCCAGAACTCCCAGACCCAATCTGCGCGCGCACCGCGTTCACCGACACGATCGTCCTGGCACTTGATGGCGGTCATCATGGACGCAGAAATCTCATACTCTGCGTTTGCATAGTCGAGCATCAAGCAAGTAACGTACAGCGACAAGCTGGGGGATGCATTTGTGGCCTGACTGCCCACCACGTCAGCCGAAGTTGGTGCAGTTGCTGATGCAAATAGTCAGTTAATCATTGACACATACATCCATAGCTATACAAACCTATTTCCAGCTTGTACTTTCCGTCTCCCAGCATGGGGGACTCCTTCAGAACCTCGAAATCATCATGGTCTAGGTGGTTGCTACCATCTATTTGAGCTCCATCAGGAGACGTCTCGCCCTCGACGAAATCCCTCAATTTATCTACATCTCGCACAATCCACTCGAAAGCCTGACTCGTGGAAAACATAAGAAATTCGGCTTGAAGGACGGGGCATTACGTACCGTAAATGACCATTGTCGCGTGGTCTCATCCTGGGACACTGGTACGGCTGCGCCAGCATTTGCCGCTGACGAGTGCTTATGAGCAGAACTCGACAACGGCCACATCGTCGTGGAAGAACGGGCGGTGCTGGTGAAAGAGAAAGATCTTGGGTCCCAGGAGATCTGTGCACCCGACACAGTCCCGGTAGAGTGTGCAGAGGCAGAAGACTGGGATGAACGATGAGTATTATAAGCTGACCAGGGCCAATGGGGGCGCGATAGGCGCGAAGGGCGACCCGGTGACGAAGACGAAGAAGAGATGCGCAAATGCTCGCCGGAAGACATATGGATGGGATGGTGGTCCTATTTGTATTATTCCGCACCGTTGCTGAAACTATTGAATTGAACGCTGTTGCCGACCGGCAGTTTGCCATTGCAGACATGATGCCAGTGACATACCCTCAAACTTGCAGAGCGCCCACATTATCCACCATCTTTACTCAACACGACAGGAAAGAAGGAATAGCCGTTGCCCTCAAGTAGGTAGTAGGTACCCCCATCAACTCAATGAATTTAGTACAGTCAAATAACTCATAACGCTGAACGTCCTTCGAATTTCAATGCATCATCACATTCATGCACTACTAGATGGGCTTTGAGTGGCCAGTCAAGCGCCCACCCCATTTTGTGTGAACGTTATGCGAGTCGGCTGTATTGATTTGTATCTTGCTATTATCCTCAGTCTGATGTTTGGCATTGAGTCCTTCAATCATGCACCTACAGTACCATGGCCACAATGAGCATAGCACTGTTATGAACAAGGTTACGACTCTTGGTAAGTTATCAGGATGTCCACTGTGCCAACTGTTACGTTTGGGACAACCTCAGGTGGCTGCTCCCATTTGGATGTGTAGAATACTACTACTCAATACGTTTCCCAGAAGTAATCTGGAAGGACACTGCGCATAACTGAAGAGCGTTCAAAACTGCGTTGACGACATATCGTATGAAGGTGTGGAGTCTACATACCTTTCCAATGTTCCAGTGCACCATCTGTTTGCCATGCCATGAGTTGGTTGTTCTCATCTTTGAGGATATACTTTTCGCTGTCATCACCAGCAAGACTACTCCTTATAAGATCAAGGCCAACTTCGCGGTTGGACAATGAATCGAATACATATGCACGAAGATGCGATCCTAAGTAGTCGGGAGTTTGTGGCTGACGGAACAACAATGGTTTGGAGGACGGTGAACAGAAGAAAACCTGTAATAAATATTCAACAGTGATGCGGATAATGCTACGGAAAAACACTGACCAGGTTAATGTAGCCGGACAGCAACTCTTCTTCAGTCCGGGAAAGATCGGCATCGTGGAAGGCACGGCACTGTCCAAAACTTCGTTGAAGTGTCAGAAGTATGGCTCTGGTAGGTTGCGAGCCCAGCAATCCAGCAAAATTCTATAACATAACAAGTATCTCACAAAAAGGTCAGCACAAAGTCACGCTCACCACAGCCACGACTCCCTCAGGGTTCACAAGGATCTTGAGATCCTCCCAGAATTGGACGGTGAAGAGGTGAGCAGGAACCCCATCTCCAGAAAAACAATCGTGGATGACAAAATCATAAATCTCTTCCTTCGAGCCAGTTCGGACTCTGTTGCTCCGGTCTGAAACGAACTGCCGAGCATCCTCCAGGAAGACCCTGCCTGGCCCTAAGTCAGGAAGACCAAAGAATCTGCGAGACACGTTGTACACCGCAGGGTCGACCTCAACGATTGTTGTAAAAATTCTGTGCTCCGAAAACGCAGTAGCAGTGATGCCTGCACCTAGTCCGCTGTTTGTACCAAGCAATTGGTCAAAATTCGTACGTGACACCGAATTCCTAAACACCCACATGATTAGTGCCCTCTCTTCGCCATCCATAATAGCCCTGTCCTCTCGGTCAACCAATCGTACAGCTTCTTGTAACACAAATGCGCGATAGATAGAGTCACCCAAGGGGATACCAGCCTCATCCAGGCGAGGCACCGTGATTGAGGTTCTGCTCGTGATCTTACCGCCCATCCAGACGCCTCCCAAAAGAGAGTGCGAAGCTCGAAGGTAGCGTAAGGAGTGAGGGTATGTTTCTGGCATATCTGGCTCCCAGTCGGGAGGAGGAAGGGACTCTCCCACAACTATCATACCTGTGACTGATTGCGTTGAAGACAGTATGCGAAGAGGGTAATGGGGATGCATAAACGGTTCGACAAGGGGATGAATAAGGGTAGGAGGCTGAAGGTATGGCAAGACAACCGGCAGAAGAGGCAGAATGATACCAGGAAGGACGCGCCAGATGGCTATCCTATCGGAAGATGAGGATACCGCCGCATTGCCCGCCCCACGTGACGGGGCCTTGGGGCTGACAGCGTTGAAGATTGCCCAAGCAGCAATGAGTAGCCCTCCCATCATTAGTAGCTGTAGGTTCAGCTGTCAGTATGTTCACAGGGCGTTTCTACGCTGGCTCACGTATTGATTGTCAGTGTATTCATTGGAATAGAAGTAAGGTAGCTCTGCCCATACTGACTGGAAACCGGTAATGCTGGTTGCACACCCTGGCAATACAGTGAAGCGAAGCATGATGTTTGGTTTTGACTTGTCTTCAAAGAATTTCTGTGTGTGAATGAGTCAACAAGCTCATCCCAAGCATGAATATGTCGCAGAATATCGAATAGGGCATGCAGCAGACGATTTGCATGCACTGACCACATTATGACAAACGAACGCAATTCCGAGGTAGATAGCAGGAAACAATACCACCAGATGAGTGATAACAGGGCCCATTACAGGGTTACCCCATGTTGAGGTATACAATGCAAACCAATATGAAGTCAGAGGAGTCAAGCTGATAGTTATCCCAGTGGCTAGCAGCGAAATTCGTGCACTGGGAACAGGGCCAAGTGTGCCAAGGATGGCTGCGGTCCAAATGATCTTATTGAGATACAGTTGGGTTGATACACTTCCGTAGAGCGGATCCAGCAGTCTCAGATAGAGGAAAGTAGCGACAGAGAGACAGGTGAGTACAGAGAGTATAGGGATGATAAGCAGCATGAAGAACGGCGACTTCGATTCCTCGCGCGCGTAACCTGTTGGTTGGGTCAGAGGATGTGTTGGCTCGACGGTCTCTGCCGCTTCAGAGGCCATGTGTATTCCCTTTCTTCGTTTTGGAGGCATGGCAAGAGGCAGCGGTTTGGCCTTTAAGAAGAAAGGCCAAGCTGGCATTCCTCTGTTTCCTGCTCGATTGTACTTCCCCCGACAGGCACCGCGTCCACGTGGCTATTCATTTTTGGCATTTGTAGTGATCGTAGCTCTCTTTCAGAGTGAGTCTGGGACGATCGCAACGGACACCATATTCACAGTGACTACGAACCCGACTTTCCTCAGCGTATTGAAGCAAATCTACGGCTGGTTCCTTGGCTCATACAATAATCATGAACGTAGACGAAGGACTCTCTGGCGAAGCGTCTCTTATATTCGACCATCTTGATGTGGACTTGGTGGTAAAAGTATTGTCACATACAGTTTTCAGTGAGTATGACGTTGTTGGCAGTCCCGAGCCTCTGATGATCTCCACTCGCTCCGACAGGCCCCTTCTTTGTTTGTCTTGTTCCCATTTTCTTACTCTTTCATGGCGACTCTGTATATGATATGTCTGTCGTGCTGGTCTCAGCTTATTGGGTCTTGATATCTCTTTTCTGTGAGTGCTCTGTCAAACTCCCTCAGATTATCATCTGAAGGATGATATAGGGTTCGTGAGATGGTATTCGCGGCTATACCGAAACCAAGAGAGTCTGCTCTTTGGGTCAGGTCCACTCGATTGGGGAGAACAGATTGTCCTCATCACTGGCGGTATGACATGCTCTTACTTGAGCCCACTTTTCCTGATACTGCTGGACATGTCGTAGGTGCTTCTGGTATTGGCGAACTTGTTGCGAATACCCTTGCTGTCCGAAATGTGACAGTCGTAGTACTTGATGTCAATCCCATAGTGACTGAAAACTGTGCGTTGCTCTATGTGACTCGCGTACCCGATGCTCACCATCTTCCGCTCTAGATAATATTGCCTACTATAAATGTGATGTGTCGAAGTGGGAAGAGGTAGAAGCTGTTGCAAAGCAAGTCGTTGAAGATGTAAGTACACATGTATATCAGCAATCACAAGGCGTCGAATCGTCTCCACAATTCAGATTGGACATCCTACGGTTCTTATTAACAACGCAGGTGTAGTCCAGGGTAAACTGATATTGGATTTGTCCCCAGAAGACATTAAACAGTAGGCGGTTATCCACCTCGAGATCGTATCGCCTGACTGAGCGCGTCCGTCATATCAGAACTTTTCACGTCAACACACTGTCTCATTACTGGACCCTGAAAGCATTCCTCCCGGAAATGATACGGATGAAAACAGGCCATATTGTGGGCCTCAGTCTTCTCCATGCCTTCAAGCACTGATTTTGTTTCATTCAGATCACTGTTGGTTCCGTGGGCGGTATGATTGGCATCGCGCAAATGAGTGCGTTAAGACTATCACGCGCCACATGAGTGCGAAACATTGACGATCTTTTACAGCGGATTACAATGCCTCAAAAGCTGCGGTCATATCTTTGCATGAATCTTTACGCTACGAGCTTGATAATCGGTTAAACATGAACCTGTTCTCCTTACGTTCTGTGACTGACCTGCCTTACTAGTTACAATGCTCCAAAAATACGGACTACGCTACTATTAGCAGGACACACACTCACGCCTCTCTTCTCGACCGTTCGCCTTCCAAACAGCTGGCTTTACAAGTTCCTTGTCCCATCTCTTTTGCCTGTGACAGTGGCCAAGGCCATCATTGCAGCTCTAGATGAACAGCACTCACAAATCATATATCTGCCATTCTATGCAAACTTCACACCATTGCTCAAGTTGCTCCCCAGTTTTCTTCGGGACATGGGTCAATGGGTTAGCATTATGCCAATCCTCCGATCGCCAAAGATCTTGACCCGCGCTCCTTCAGTTTTCTGGCGCAGATTATGCCATGGACGAATTTGTCAAAGTATCTGGCCGACGACCAGATGAAGGACCTGCCCCTAAGACTGCTGTCAGAGCAAAGGCGGAGTAACGGACGTCAAAGAGTGGGAACAATAACCAAGTGGAGGGGAAGCGATTTGTATTGGTAGTAATCAGCCCATATTGACATTGTTTATCGTCTCACTGAAAGATTTTAATCGTTTCACTGGGTTGCCCTGTGTAACCCAGGCAACGCGCAGTGGATACAACAATACAGAGACTGAAACAAGCCTGAAAGCATGGCATACTTAAGATGATGGGGCGTAGAAGCATACAATTGAGACAGTAAAAAATAAGGGCACAGCGATACGTAGACCCATCTACCGGACTCGATGCGACATTGCTTACGCTTTGACGGCATACTTCCGCAGAGGAAAGTGAATGTCCTTCTTACGCTGCTTGAGTGTCTTCAGCGATTTCTCGTGCTGAAAATATGCCCTGTAAGAATCCGGATCTCGACGAGACAAGAACAATGACGCACAGGGGTCAACCGCCGTCTGATCGCGCGCGTCTTCTTTGGCCGCAAGTCGATAGGTAGGTACTTCTTGCTCTTGTAGAACTCACGGAGATTCTGGCGTGCCTTCTGGTTTTGCACGGTCAATACCCGTGCGATCGACTTCCGGACTGTGTTACTACACGGTGCGACAGAATGAGCAATGCATATGCGACTAGGATTTTAATGCTCCTACATTTTTGTCAACTTCGACGCAGAGCCGCCCGCAATCTTCTGCACCCGGAGGGTCAGAAGCTCCCGCTTCAGCTCAGAAAGCTGTTTTGTCAAGTCATTCTTGGATCTGTAACCAACCAAGCATACGTGAGCGAAATGTTAACAGTGGGTAATGAGGGTACGCACTTTGACTGGAGCTCATAAGCCTTGACTTTGCCAGGCATGGTGGAATGTGTTGTCTAAAAGGTTGAAACAAGCTGATCAGCGAAACATTCCATATTTTGCTATACTACCATGGCCAAATGAAATAGGAGTTTAGAGACAATGGGGAGAGCGGCTCAAAGGGACCGTAGAGTGTCATACGGGGAAAAATGAGTGATAATTACCTTGAGGAATGTCGTCGGCCTGTTCGCAGTCTCGTCCGGGTATGTGGAAATATAGTGTGGGAATGAACTAGACAGTTTATAAGCCACCGTTCTCACAGTCCAGATCGGGTCAGTGTGGTGCCATGATATCTATCCTCTGTGGGTGTACGAGTGACAAAGTCACGCAGACAATTTCAATTTTGGCGATAAGTGTCACGACAGAACTATGATCCTATTTCTTTGAACCAAATCTTCTAACTTGACCAATTTTCCCCCAAAGATATCGAGTGAACTTGAACGAGCAGATAAGTGACCGCCTCAAAAGGAGCGAGGGATGTGAGAGCATAGTATACCTCCCATAAGTCAAATCTACTCGACCGGCCGACAAGCGCTGGACGAGGTCCAGGTCAGATATATCTGTAGCGATGATCTGAGGCTGATACGACCGCCAGTAATTTCATCCTGACCTTTAGCACCACCCGCATATGTAGTAGGTATCTGCACCCATTCTCCCAGCTCTGTATAAACGTCAGATAAACACCTATGCGACACGAACTTTGCTCGACGACATACTTTCTACCAGTTCCTCATCGATACCTTGACAAAGGCCTTCGACATCCGCGGCGTGAACTAGGAACTCACTAGAATATTTAGAGGTCATTACTAGCTTGCAATCCTGCGAGGATGTTTGTAGAAATACCTGCAATAGTTTGACAATGAATCAAGAGTTTCTATCACGATCGAGAGTAAGTATATTGTAATCCACAAGGTTGGACCGTAGTTTGGCGATTGACCTTTGCAAACCTCCGTATCTGTGATGTTCTGCCACTTGTTCATGGCGATGAACCACTTGTTATCCCGTCGTCGGCAGCTATCTCATGATTGCTTGCTGGATACCATACTTTTTCGGCCTTAAACATGGACACCTGACTTACCTGACATCGACAACAAGACGGTCCTTGCCTACTAGTGATGAGATGCTCTGCAGTCGCGAGAGCGAGAACTTCATTCCCGGAAAGAGGTACGAAGTCACAATAACCTACGCTCAGGAGAGCAGTGAGATGGTATGGTGCACCAGCAATGCAGCATCGTTCACCTTGCTGGCGCCGCACTCCAGCCATTGCAATGCGTTATCTTCGTTGATACCGCCACCAACTTGTAGACCACCTACAGAATGGGTTTTTTCCTTCAGCAAAAAGTATCGCCCTCATCATGCTGAGAACGCGCCTGGCCACGCTGCCAGTGCATCCCGAGCAGCGTCATCGTTCCCTGCACCGAGCTTGATAAGGTGCCCGCCCTCCAATCCATGTTGTTTGTATAGTCTTGCAAAGTCACCTGGCAACTCTCTGCGAACCCTGAGATACAGCAGAATCGGCAATCATATTGACGTACTTCGCGACGAAGTTTGTCTTCAACACTGCAGGATCCTTGTCGGACAGTGTACCCCCAACGATTTGTTTGACTTGTCCGTCGTGCAAGTCAATGCATGGCCGGAATAAACTACCCCGACCGCTGGCAGTGGGAGACATGCCGATCTCATAGGAGCCAAAATAGCCAAGTGCGGCGAAGCTTATCTGAGATCAAGTGTTGAAAACATGCCCCGTCATTCAGTCATTGCGCCAGTCCGACTTACGGGAGATACTATCACAGGACTACCTTTTGAAAAATCTCAATGTCGAATTTATAGGTCTTAAGACAAACACCTGTCTGTTGAAATTTCAAAGGGCTCAGAGCCCGAGATACACCTTATTTTCTCTGTTACATGTTGTGCTTACTTGTCTCTGGATTACAGTAACTTACGCTATGATACGCCGTGAGCTGCGCATTCGCCACATGGGCTGCGCAAATTTTCTATGCCGCCACGATTTCCTGTTGCCCTGTGCACAACACTTTGTTAACTGCATGCAACACTTTGCTTACTTGTGTGCATGCTACGTATTTTCTTTTGCTGTGCATGTTTTCTCCATTGTCCCCTTACATATAAATACTGTACTTGGAGAACCAGCCCACCTCAGTTGTCTGCTGTATAGTGTGACACTGAGGTGAGCTACTCTACTACTTTACTTGTCTGACATACATGCTGCCTAGACAAACTGTCCATCTAGGTAAATGTATCAAGTTGTCTGCTGTATAGTGTGACACTGAGATGAACTGTCCATCTAGTGCACTTTGCATAACTTGGAGCATGCATGTGTGCCAGTGCTCATTTACATTCTCATATTCTCACACTGTCTGCTCCAAATTTCATTCCAATCACAATAATTATGATAGGTCTATCTGCTCATATTTTTATTTTGAGGAATTCTGCCCAGATGATACTATAGTAACACCTCAATAGGTTTTGGGACCACCTTTTGAATACATTTGATGTCATGGTGTGTCACACTACAGCTCAATGCCGGATTGGAACTCTGACGACGTGCCAATTATAAATAACGCGCGACTCTCGAGTCTGTAGAAATTCGCGTCCTTTATACTTATGTACCACTGGAACACCATCGGCCACCGAAACAATTTGAATTTCCTGGTCGCACTTTCCCTCCTCTTACTTCAATAATTGAATTCATGGTAGTATATGTAAATCTGACAGTCATTTGAGCATGGAATACAACACAAAATTAAAGACAAATGCAAGGTCAAATCACTGTTTCAGCCCCTTGTGAAATTTCCTGACCAAAGTCCAATTGATTATGCTCATTCTATGCATCAATTTTCTTGTGGGCATGTATATGTAAGACCCTTACACCAGTAGCAAGTTATTTGAAAGTAGTTGGAGGTATTCTCTGTGAGATACTGTAACAACAATGAATAAATACTGGCTTAATTCGGATTAAATCAGCCATATGGCCGGTTCGAGCCGAAAAGGTACCCTCTCGACAGTTCATGCCTTTGCTCAAGACATTTTACATAGATTCTGTTGAAATTTGAGATATGAGTAGTTTCGATGCTCAGTTCATTCATCGTATCAAAAATTTCAGTATACCTAGTGCTCAAATGACATGGTTTCCAATTTTACATTTGGGTGTTTCACTGGGCTGT
>QLPM01007171.1:0-32169 GCA_003314695.1 Albatrellus sp. MG142 | reverse complement strand
GTGATGTTGAGCAAGTGGTGACCACTGAAATAGCAGGTATAGGCCACGCGGCGGGGGGATGGTAGAGACCAACGCACACCACAGGCGAAGGCGGTGGGTGTCGACGATAGGGAACAGCGAGTAGGCAGGCGGGTTAGGCGGAGGTCCCAGTGATCTCACCCACACATTGATACAACCGTCCTGCAGGAACTTCAACTACAGGTCAGTCCGCACTCTGAGGCTTTTGGGAGTCAACGCATGTCAAGAGATTAAGTTATCTATACTATTGGCCGACGGTCGCCCACACAGCTTGCAGGTCTCGAGTAGAGCTCAGGTATCCGGCGGATATCGCTTACGGTCGTCTAACGCAGTTAGGAAAGGTTCATGTCTGGGTTCCCAAGGGCACTCGGTATTCAGCGATGGGTAGCTTCGACTATGTGGCCGTAAGCATGAGTGATATGGTGACAACCAGAGTAGTCATTCTGCTGATTCGCGGCTTCGACCTGACGAGGCCGCCGACAAGTAATTCCTCTTTGTATGGTATACGGGAGGCTCAACACAGGGGTCAGCATGGGCGGTTGTCAGAGCCTTGCGTCATCAGAAGCGATTGGCAAAATGGGACATGCTATTGTGCGGAGTGCGAAGCTGAGCGTTCCGGGCTCCATGAGCGTCGATCGCTAAGGGTGCATAGCCCGCATCATACCTCATCGACTACGGCCCTACTACAGCCGTTCGCAGACGGGGTCAGAGTCGCCTGCAGCCCCAGGCAACGTGAATTTAGGTGGCTTTAGGGTTCTCGACTGCAAATCATCAAGTATGTAGGGACCGGTGAAGGGTATCGCTGCTACTACAGATCGCAGGTGGTTTGAGGCTGTCGGTATGTATGAGGTCTGCGAAGGAGACTAGGATGTCGGCAGCTCGAGCAGCGAACACGGAACCTTCGGTGCCATGTTGTGTCAGGTTGCGCTGGGTTTATCGACTGCTGTATAGCGACCTTCGCCCCCTACCATGAGTCCGCTATCATAGACTGCTCCCCAGTAGACCGTGTAGATTGCTCATGATTTAAAGATTTAAAGATTTTGTGGCTCCGCACAGAGTCGTGGTCAACTCAGACTACCCCCAGGCTCATGCTACTATACTTCCTGCATTGTTCGAAACGTGTACTATGTGGGATGACTGCTTCGTTGTTGATTTGGAAGAAGTAGGCCTTTGATCTCGCAATGCAGCTTGCTAGTCTCACTACTACACATGTCCATGCTTCTGAATGACTTCTCAGGTCTCATCAATCCATCACACCTGCATCAGTGCTAGGACATTCTATCATGAGCAGATACATGCATGGCATGTTTGGTGGGTTATACAGTATAGCAATTCATGAATGTTGAACATAAAAAGCAGGACAGCGCTAGGTAGTAATGATAACATTTATCAGTTGTGACATTACTAGACAAAAGCAGAGGAGAACCTACAGCCCGCTCGTACTTGCAGGGCTTTTTCACCATTGGTATTCACAGGTGCAGGAAGGTATACCCCAGACTGGTAGGCAACCCAGTCATTGGTGGACCTGGCCATGTTAGGACATTGTCTCCTTGCTGTTGTGGACACCTCAGAGGTTGCCTCCTCCCAATCTTTCATGGATGGATTACCACAGCCCTGTGGTACAGACTTCAGATCCAACAAAGGCACTTTCTTTACTTCTTAATCCAGATAGTCCTCATTGCCCTCATTGCTATACAGTCATGTAGCTTCCTTCTGACATTCCAGACTAAGAAATATGGGAGGATGTGGGATTCGAGAGGGTCCAGATTAATATATCGCGGCGAATACGTCTCATACTGATTAATTGTCTCCTGTCGGTCGGATGACTCTTCCTACGAGTTAAGTTCCACCCTAACACTCTCATTTAGCTAGGGCTCACCAAATCGGCATATAGGTTCCTTCAACGATGGCATCGGAAGAGCATAGTATTTGAATAATCGGCATAGACATGCCTAGCCATGAATGCAGGGTGAGTCCGTCAGACAGAGGGAAGTAGCCTGACGATGGCGATGACCGCCTTCCCTAACGTCTTTCCTTTTATCCTTATTCTGTCGTTCCCCTGCCTCTTTAGGTTCTTCATGCCTGAGAGCATTCCTTCAGCCCGTTGCAACAGATCTACAACTGAAGACTCCGGGATGGAAAGCATTCCCTCGTGGTCAAAAAAGGACGTGCTGGTCCGCATGTGCTGCAACCACACCCGTAGCTATGCACAATCGTCGAAACAATCGACAGGATAAAGGAATGCGTAGTTGAGAACTAGGGTACAGTCATATCGGCATGAGGTGTCTGGCGCCCCGAGGTCTCTCAGGTGCCCAGCCCTCCGATGTTGCAACCTCAGCCCCCCACTGGCAGCGCCGTCGTCTCCGCAGCAGATCTAAATAATCCCGCACAGCCGCCGCCTGCCAGTGACTTGACATCTGATTACAATGCAGCAGGCGCTTGTAAGTCCCGATCTATTAGAGCACTTTTCTCGGCTCGCCGTGGGGGCTCGCGCCTTGGGCCCTTGTGACAAGATTGCACATTAGTATTCTATGTCCAGATGTGTGTATGCTGCATGTACGCTACTGCAAGCGAGGACAAGCGAAAAACTCTATGTGCAGATTGCACTGCCGGCACCACATGGGCATGTAGAGAATTACTTTTAATTACAACGGTAGAGAACAACGGACGAGACGTGGCTATTCTGGGACAAGGTTTGGAATAAATACTGCTCAATGGGTGATACCAGGGACAAGATACACGGGATAAATACAACAAGATTTCGTATAAGGTGTTTCCGCGCACACTTGGGCAGTCCGAGGCAGTAGCATTCTGAGATGGTGGTTATTGTGATGAGTGGGCAGGTCTGTGCGGGAGATGCACACATCATGCCTCAGCGTACTGGTGCGCGTCTTCAGGGGGCGGAGTGACTGCTACTTCGTGGTGCACACCGACCGACAGCTGTTGACTCTGACCAGAGGAGGTGTCAATTAACTGTTATCGGCGATGCATGTAAAATACAGAGGTCACAATGCGGAGGCAAAGGCAGAAGTACTGGGGACATACCGAACTGAGGGTCGCTTTGCGCCGTATGCCGTCTGCAGTGACATCTTTCGTGCGTCCAAAGGGGCTGCTTGCCACAAAGAACCTTGGTTCTGTGTATTCAAGATCCTTAGTTTCCATTTCGCGGCGCTCTAAACGGCGAGTGTTAAGCCTAAGGGGGTGCAAGTCGATAGGTGGATTATACGATGATACTGCGAGCTTACGTTCCGAGACATGATAGTGCATAGACTTCGGAAATTTGAGTAAGCAACGGATCAGAATTGCGGATAATAACGTGTGAACACTTACCCTTGCAGAGACAATAGTACTCCGCCAAGAAAATGAAATTATTGGGCATAGTGTTATACTACGCGTGCGAGGTCAATGATAAAAGATATAGATTGGCAAGTGCGTGTGAGATGATGGCCGCTGTGCGAGATGACTAACAAAGTATCCGCACATACCAGTATAAGGGTACCCAGACTAAACGCGCTATAGAGAAGGACGAATTCGTCGATTCACACGCAGTCGCAAATGCGCTGAATGACGTACCTGGTCAGAGCACCAGTGTTGACAGTGTATATAATGAGGCGATTGATGAGCGTGTCAGAGCTGAATGTAGTGTATAAGGTGATTGAAGGATGACAAAACAGCACATAGCATGCCTGGTATAGCCGGTCCGCATCCTGTGTAGACAGATGGAAAGAGAGGCCGCAGTGATAATGTCAGTGGCCGTTCCAAGCGAAAGCGAAGCCGTCGCAATGTGCTGCGAGGCGTGATCGCTTAGAAAATATGGCTCTGAGAAGCAGAGGCGTCTGGAGCGTACCTTAAGGCTGTTGAGGTCCGACAACGATATCGACATCCTGCCACAGATCGAGGTAAGTCAGCGAATAAGACTACATATACCCGAATACAGTTACGTTTTTACAGAGTAAGCTTCGCGATAAAACCGAATAACAGAAGTGGATTAGTTCTGCAGACTACGGATCGGCAATGACTAAACGTACCAAACGCGGCGCCTGGAAATTATAGGACACCGAGGCATCAGGGAGCAGAGAATGGAAACCGAGAGCAGATTGAACGCACCAAACTGAGCCAGGATCATGCTCACCTGATCGGTACACAATGCAGTCAGCATATAACAACGGGGACAAGTAGAGACAGAAAACCTACAATAAAGGTCGTCAACCAATAATTGTGACTGCTGACTGTGGAATTGTTTAGAAGGTACCGAAGTCAAATGATAATGGGCCAGCTTACGACGCCATAGACGGAGAGCCAAGAACCTGCAGATAGAATATTGAATATGTGCATGGATAGATAAACGCACGTCAACAGAACACTCACAACTTAACGGTTGCACCGAGGACAACCTAATATGAGCAAACGAAGACATGAGGCAAAGATGAAAGACATGTAAAACAAATATGTGGCATACGCCGACCATGACGGAAACCTGAGAAGGAAAGAGGTCGGAAACGAGTTGAAGATCATATAGAGACCACAATAACATACACTCAGTGACCTGAATAAGCACGAAGGCAATATATAGGATTGAATCGAGCAACATGGGCATATATGAGATGGACAGAGCCGTACCAGATAGGCTTGTTACGGAAGACCGAGATATCGCCAAAATACCTGACAATGCAGGATTGAGCTGGGACAATTCGATGGCAGCAGGGTAGCATACTCACGTAACGCCATAATAATATACGGTATGACCAATTAAGGCTTGATTGAAAGCCTCGAGACCCCTTCGGGTGGGAGAGTGATAAAGGTGTGCAGAGGTTGAAGAGGGTACTTACCACAGTAGTGCGACCAGTAACTTGTAAGCGCTGCTGTCCTTGGCATATTGCTGGTAGTAGGACCACGCCTGAACGCATATAATGCCAAAACCACTGAATGAGGAGGTGGAATTAGACGGTGTGGATGCAAGCGAAATGTTGTACTTACAGAGAGGAGAGGCCCCAGCCAAGTAAGGCTGCGCCGATGGTCTGGTCAATGACTGAATGAGAGGACATGGCGGGCGGGAGGGAGAGCGTGAGGGGGAGAAACAAGGAGCATGTCGAGCGCTTGGGGAGAAGGGTATATAACTAGGGAGAGTGGGAACGAAGTGACAGAGCCTTGAGAATATGCGTTTCCAAAACCCCGAGTTCCCGCATACGACTAGACAGGTTTGGTGAATGAAGTGCTTACACAGGATCGATCCGACGTGCTTTGGGCCGCAAGCTTCAAGTCGTCATCGCTCACAGCTTCTTCGGCCATCCGCGGACCTTCTGACTCCATAGCTATTCTTGACTTTAGAGCAATCACACTACCCCAAAGAGCACCGCATGCTCTTTTAATCAATCCAAAGACACCATCAATACACCGTGATCATTACCTCAGTCACTCTGAGGCTGTGACTGATGTGTTGGGCAACCCCTCCTAACAATGCACAAAGCATGAAAAACAGCCGGCACAGTGGCGAGGTAATGAAACCCAATGCTCGACAATATCGCTTTGCCGTGAAACATGCCACCGCGAGTCACGGAGTCTTTGACAGTAACAAGGACATCAACGAGATCTGAGATGCGTGTTCACACGTATCTACTTTGCGTCTGGAGCGAGCGTCTCGTCTGAAGCTTCTTTAGCGCCTTTGAAGCCCCAACTTCGAGACGATCAGTGCTCGCGGCAATGTCACTTCAATGGAAGAGTCTAGCACGCGATAACTCGACCCAACGACAATGCCTCTTCAACGTCGCAATCTATCCAATCCTATTGTTAATATCGACTCGGTGGTGCGTTCTTGACTTAGAATCTCTCGGTATATCTTCCGAGCCGCCCGTCTGCTTGATCATCAGTGATTCATCACGCGACTCACATCTTTGTATGACACTCCATTCTTACTGTAGCCGACTACATCAACGGCGGTGATCAGGATAAGAGTTGACGCTGGTGAGACATTGTGGCATCTTCGCTGTGCACTCCCGAAAAAGTAGGGCGCACATGCAGTTTAGAGGTTCCAGACTTCCCTTCATCGCGTCCTGGCTGCTCGATGCCCTATCATGGAAACAGGCATCTCTCAATGCACTTTAATCAGCTCCCTCCTTGTCCTATATGGCAGCCAAAGGACCTGGCCGCTGACATTCCCTGTCATCCGTCAAGTTTCGTCTGTCTCGGGATATTCTTCCTCGAGTCGATGATGTATCGCTTGATGGATTCCCATCTTTGTGCCTTTAGTGTTTGACACTCGATTCTTTGATCAATCGTGCCAGGCCCATCAGTCCAGTTGAGCTGCGTTTCAAGAAATTAAAACATGTAGTATGACGCCACGAATTTCGCGTAGACAGCGTGTCCGTCTACGGGTATCCGATAAGACTTCGAGTGAATATGAAGAAAACCTCCAGGTGCTGATGGAGCGCGGGCGGACACGCTCCAGCGTTTTCCAGCGGGCCTAGGAGCGTGGAGTATGGTAAAGAAAGTGGAGAAATAAGTCGTCAACTCAGTGACATCATTTGCGTTCTGATCTGCTTTCTGTCCAATGGTCATGAAATATCGCACAGCTGACAGAAGAAGAGCCATACCTCGACTATTTTGATCATCATCGGAAGCGCCCTGCGGCAGGTGTGAATATTGAGGATGACTGTAAAACGCCTTGTAGGACTGACATGAGGGCTGAAAAACGGAATGCCAGTTGGGTGCCGTGAAGAGAAGGCACGGTACATGAACATCTCGTGGAATCAGGCTTTACGATTGGACGGGGGGATTTGGACAGGACGCCGGGGTAAGACACAGTGCCAGCAAGGCCCAAAAGGGCGGAGTTTCTGGTCTACGTGCAAGAACGGCGAGTTTGTCAAGTACTGGTAAGGTCATTGTCAATAATCGAATACGCCTCTGACTGTATCTCCTTGAAGACGAGGGCGGAAACACAGTTGTGACGTTACCATGTATAGACGGATGTAAAGCGGGGGATGTGTTAGAAACCTCGGACATATCAGATATGTCCGACTTAGACCTGACAACTTAACAAATGAAACGTGCGGCTGCTACCAGAATGAAATGTGCTTCTTTGTGAGTCGTCAGGGGAGATGAGGACTGCACGCTATTGGCCTTAGCATACTCCTTCCAAGCACACGCCGCCGTCGCGCCGGCAGATATATTGTCCACATCTTAGCCAGCCGGTCCGTGAGAGTCTGATATGCTGAGTAAATCTACAAAGCCTGACCAGGGAAGGTTACACTCGTTCTGCAACACGTCGAAGTACCCTACGTGCGCTGTCCATGAAACGTCGTGCCAGAGCGTCGCACCCGGTCAAATTACTTACATACGACTGGGGAGAGTAGATGTAGTCAGTCGCCAGGCTTGAACGCAGTGTTCTCCGAGCCCAGGACGAGGCCGGCACCATGTCCCTAGCACTGGGAAGAAGGCTCATGATATGATGCACGTACGGCTCTTCTATTGTGAACGTCCCCTTGGATAGAATACCGTCATGGGCCGTAGCCTGAGGTTAGTTGAATAACACGCAAGAGGTATGTGCCAAATCCCTCGTCGCTCAAACGGATTTTGCCGCGCGCATGGTCGACGGAGGGTCTTGATGAGGATACCTACTCGTTCTCGGGATCAATCATGTGAGAGGCATCATAGATGGTGGTCCAGTCTGGATCCGGATAACGTAAAATTATACAATCCGACTGTCGATAGGGTGCATACATGGCGTCCAAGACGGGGACCTACCGGTGGGGGCCTCGTTGGAGACGTCTTGCGTTTTGAATGGGTACCATGGTGGCGGGAGGATGACTAGGAAGAGTCTGTAGATAGAAATCTAACGTTCATGTTTAGCGTTTCAGGAAAGTGCTACTGCAAGTCCAGCCAGAAGGCAATGGGGCTGCAAGATACAGCGGAACACAGCGCACTGCAGTCATCCTAAATAACGTATCACTACTCTCACCTTGCATACAGGTCACATAGTACGTGAAATTCGGCACTATATACAAGACACATATCAAACGGCAGGGCACTCTAGAGTTTTGGATACTCATGTGATGCCTAGAATCGCCACGGGCGGTCGCTGTCCCTACGCAAACTTCCCGTACCAGTGTCACACGAAAACGAATGTCGACCGCGTCTTAATCTCCCTGTTCCGCGCGACCTCCCTGAACCACGCACCGCAGTCAACGCGCTCAAACACCGCAACCCCACCATTGCCAGTGACCCCCGCCGCGACAAGGTAACGACTGTCCTCGCCACCAAACTCCATTCCGCGTACCTGGTTGAGACCCGTGAAATATTCGTTCACGAACTGCAATGACCCATCCGGGTGGACCATAAAAATGGCGATCGAGTCACCGCGTGGGTCCACAGTCGCCCCAGCGTTGCGGTTCGACGCGTACGTGTATGTGTGCCCGCACGAGCGCGCGCTCGGCCCGACCACACGCACCTCCGCTGCGACCCACGCCGGGTCCGGCAGCTGATTGAGAGGTATGATGTTCATGTTCGAAATGAAGCTGGACGTATCGTTTGGCGCAGGTGGCAGGTCTTGCGTGGTCAGTGTTGAGAACAACTCGTGCAGGACGCTGAGCGTGCCATCTACGGTATTAGGAAGCCAGTCAGCGTTGGGTGCGACAGTACCCAGCTAACTTACTGTTAAGTGCAATGTGCCTGGGGCCACTGCCTTTCGGTTGTTCGATCTCCCCCTGGATCCTGTAGTGGCCGGGGCCACCATCCTGGACTAGACGCCAGACTTTGTCGGCGCCCTAACGACGAGAACCGCAGCCGTTATGTGCGTTGATCGTGGGAAGCATCAATGACTTGACGGCACGTACAAGATCGGGCACCAGCACCTCGTCAAGAAGCCCCACCTCTAGCACCATGTGCGGGTGAGAGATGTTCGCTGGGAACGTGATGAGGGGCGCATCTTGGACAAAATGTAGACCGTCCGCAGTGGTTGGAATAAATTTCCCACTGCCAGTGACATACTGCATGAACAGACATGGTATGTCAGCAAGATGCCAACCAGGCGTAGCAGTGTGGTGTACCCACATTCATAACGCCCACATCGCCGTTAGAGAGGGGCATGGCGAATGCCGGAATATCGCCTCCCGAAGAGACTGTGTCGATGGGTCCGGCGAGTTTGCCTCCGTCACCGACTCGAAATGACTGTACCGCTCCCGGTTCATTCGTTGCACTAAAATTAACGATGTACAGCCGGGTCAGTTGCGCCCCCGCGATCGAACAAATCACAGGACACACTAGAGCACTTGCTTGTTTGGAGAAAGCGCTATCCACGACGGATTATTGCCGCTCGAGAACTGGTCGACTAGCGTGAGGGTTCTGGCACCCGAATTAAAATTATAGAGCGCTATCGTGGAGCCTAGAGTAGTTCCGGCGAGGATGTTGAGTCGGACCATAGAAACAATTGGCTTGGCAGGTGAGATTGAGAAATGGGAACAGGGATCTCGGTGTCCGCGGCAGCCATACACACTCTTTATACGATGACAACATGTGTTGAATTTCTTTACCTTCTGGGGAACAACTCGGAGGGGAAGTAAGTCGGCGCCTCGCCACGCTTCCCAGCCTCTTACAGTGACCTTGCTGCCTGAAAGAACTAGTATCGTATATGCCACGTGATGCGTTTAATCGCAACGTATCAAACATTGATTTCCGAAAACAGTGCGGGTTGGCGCGCGTCGAGCCGGTACTACATGTGTATCACCGATCAACCTTTTTGCAATCGGCCATCTTTTTGCAATTCCGTCTGATGAGCTCAATTCTGCCTCAATTCCCTTACTTCTTTCTTGGTATGTTTTTATTAGATGTAGTCTTTACAAATATGAAATTTGCAAGATTTCTTGATGAACTATGATGATATACACTGCTAAAAGGTGTTGTTTGATCTTGAAGGCACTCGGCACAGTCCGATGTTGCATATTTTGCTAAATATATATATATAACCCTACTACTTCATTAGATGTACTATATGCTAGATACGAGAGAGATCAGAGCAAAATTACCAGAGCTCAATGATCTTCGAGGAGGGGAGCAAAGCCATACAAGAATTTTTATCTCCGCTCAAAACGCTTACAAAATGCGCCTTTGTTAATTTGCCCTGATGTTATTGATAGTGTTAAAGAATGGGATTTGTGAGCTTTGTCGGCATCTCTCTGTAGTGGTCGGACTTTGAATCTAGCAGCTCGGCGAATTGTAAAAAGGTCAGTCCAGAACCACCGGCAGGCTATTACAACGAATAATGGGCAGAGTATCTCCAAACAAGATGCTCACATAGACTTAGAGTCATTTCTCCAAGTTCCGAAGGGAAGGATGAGGAAAATCGACAGTGAAAGATTGCAAGAAGGTGGGTTGGTTTTAAGACAACATTGACGACAATTTGCATCGAGTCATTACGGTATCATTCAGATCAGGACGGTGACTTCTGAAGTGGTCACGACCTGTGGATCGTTAAATGCACAAGGCGTACGATGGTAGCAAGGGAGTACGGTCGAACTTCCGCGTCGGGGGACACCCCAATTGATTGACACGGTGCAACCTCACTTTGAAAATGAGGCCCATCTCAGCACAATTCTTATGCTCTCCATCTTTCAGAAAATATTAGAATCTGTTGGAGTTTCAGCGACGTGCGCAGCGGACGCATGCGCAAACGCGACGCGCGGAACGCAATAAATATAGGACATCGGACGCAAGGTCGATGCGTACATGTAGAAAAATTTCTCTCGAACATTTTTTTTTGCTCTCAGTCTTCTATAAAGAGACTGAGGTTCATACACTCACTGTTTCGTTCTCTTACAGCATGCTCATTATTTCCACCTGTAGAATTGCACTCATTTATTCTACAGTTGGTTGCTCTCTTGCCCAGATAATTTCTCCAATAAAATCATCATCCTATAATACATGCAAGTGATACAAAGTGATGAAGGAATACACTAATTGGTGGAAAGTTACTGGCAATGGCACAAGTCGGTAAGTTACTTGTGGACAGGAAAGTTTAGGCACTGTCAGTGTTCACCCAGCTCTTACGCTCACATCAAAGTGCTCGCATGCACCTACAATTCTCCACTTCATATGTTCGTAGTCAACTGTATGCGCGACCTACCCATGAACGTAGCCCTCATAGCGAGGACGCCGGGGCGCTTCGTTAAGCATCCTTAAGGATAAACGCACAGAATAGAGACTGAATCATTGTGACTCGCTTTCGATACCATCTGTACGACCGCACGGGTCACTAAATCTACACAGGCGGAGGTTATATCTCAAGTACCCTTAGTTCTTCTCGCTTACGCCGTTTATCTCGCCAAACAGAGCCCCATTTGAGTTCAGCAACTAACAGAGGGCTGACAGATATGCATATGCCGCCCAGGATGACATACGTCCACCCGGCACCAACGCTGTCGATGATGATGCTAATGATGGACACCAATGCTGCACCACATGAGCAGCGAACCAGGTTGTTCTAAACGAACTACCAAAGTCAGCATTATCGAGCCGTGGATCGTACGTAGACATACGCAAGCAGTGATAGACGATCCCTGCGACGGAGCCAGATCGATAAGGAGTGTCTGGATTATGTTCATAATTGCTATAATATTGAAGCCAACTAGTGTATGGTTAGCATCTTGCCAAACCAACGGCAAGGGGAACGGGCTTACTGAATATTTGTAGAATCAAGGGCACTGCCAGAGAAACTTTCGCTGTCAAACACCACCCATATCCTATAACAGCTACCGTGTATAGTACAAAGTAGATTGGTAGCGTTCTTAGACGCGCTTTCTCTACTGGGAAATTTTTGTCCTTTGTCATTGTGTGTGTGTGCACCTTTTGTTCGGGATCGGTCTGCAATGCCTTGGCAATCTTCCGTTCCATAGCGACATAGTCACGGTCGAGGAGCTTGCCACTAGTCACGCCTCCGATTATCATTCCTCCCCCTATAGCGAGGAAGCATAGTCCGATATCTGTTTGGTTGAGGAAAGGGTATACATCTACGAAAAGAGAGGAGATGCTCGCAGTGATCCCGTAAAAGACGGAATACAGAAATCCGTTGAAGACCAGTAAGATAGCAACGTCAGGATACGCGAAGAGGCGGAAAGGATTCTTGAACGGTCTGAGAGGTGGTTTCTTGACGTTCTGCGTTGCAGAAGCCTTTCCAATAATGGGTATTAGAGGGTGATATAATTTAGGTGGCAGGATGCTACCATTGCCGACGATAGAGCGCAGTGTCTCTGGGAAAAACCTTTGTGGAATGTATTCATTACGGTGCTAAGACCTGAAGATGAGATCGAAAGAAAAGAACGCACAAGAGCATGGCCAAGAAGCATACAGCTGACGATATGCAAAGGAACCAGAATATGGACCTAAATACGGGTTAACGGACAGATCAACGAGACGAACTATATGATATCACTAACCGCCAGCCAAGACCTTGCGCCAAGCCTCCACCTATTACAGGACCTATGCAAGGCCCGACCTTGATCAAAGGTGGACTGTAATCGATATGGCATTCAGAGATCAGGGCACAGCTACGCACCATAGGGCCAATACTGGAAAGCCCGTAGAAACCTCCACGCTCAGCCGGCGCTGCAATATCCCCGATGACGCCAGTGCCTTCACACAATGGCCAATATCAACTGCCGTACCTCTAGGAATAGCTCTAAAACATACCGATTGCAACAGTGCTGGCTGAACCAGCAGCTTGAAGGCAGCGCAAAAGCATCAGCAGCCAGTAAGCATTCGTCGGCACGAGCGCTAGCCCAATGCATGATGAAAACAGAACAACCATACAAGCGAGGAACATGGGTCGTCGTCCCCACCTGTCTGCCAAAGTGCCCCAGAACATAGGTGCTGAGGATTTGAGGTAGAAGAATCTCTGATCAGGCTGGTGAAATATAAACGCAATTACTGAGGCGACGTGCCTATACCTTGCATTACCATGTAGACCGTCACAGTCAAATTAATGCGTTCTGTCGTTTCATGGAACGCTTCAACGAATACGGGGATAACGGGTAAGTAAATGTTTGCAGTGAGAGGGCTAAGGCGTGATTGTCTTATTATGCAAATTCTGAACGAATAGAATTGCGAACCTAAACATGGCTGCAGTCGACGCTATGCCGACTATGAGCCATTTCTCACTGACTGTAAAGACGCTGTAAGGTTCTTGCTGTACTAGGCTCTCTTGGTCCTGTTCAGGTTCCTTTCTGCTGTCAAGAGGGGGTGGTATTATTATGTCTCCCTCTCCCGTAGCATCCTGAGAACAAATGACATTGTTGAAGTCTGAGACGTCGCCTTTAAGAGCATTGGCAAATATCCGTGAAGTTGACGGAGATTCGGTCATGAACGGTCGTAAGTCGGAGGGGCAGAAAATTACGGGCAAGTATTTAGGACCATGGCCTTTTGTACATCAATCTTCTAGAAATTACAGTATTGTCAAGCGTCTTACATTGGCAGTTATCGGGTCCTGTAAGCCACCAGACTCGTGCTGCCAGTTAATCGAAATCGGAGGTATCGGCCGGCTCCCACCCTGGTGGAAATGTTCACTAGTCTCGGACAATATGGGGCGATTTCATCTCGCCGGAGCTACGCTTCCGGACCAAATAGAATCATGAGCCTCCCTGCTGTCGACTATAACAGAGGTGAGAAACGAAATATGGTACAACAGTACAGTACATCTCTCTCAACATCCACACGAGTTTGATGACATATCTTGTCTTCAAGTTACCCCGTGAAGGACTCTGAGGCAGAGCAGATGTCAGAGTATATGAACAGCTTTCTATCAGTCCGAATATTACGGTAATAAATCGACATCGCAGTCATCGCCGACCCTCGTTCTATTCTTATACGCCCCTCTGAAAGCCTAGGGCAGCGACTCGCTCTCGATTGCCCTCAGCCTCCGAGCCCACATCCTGACACGTACGGTCTTCCTGCATGGCTCCCACGTGGCAATGCGCTCTTCCAGGACGTGTGGACCGAGGGAATTATGTGGCCGCTCGTCCTGCTCATGATGGAGCGTGTGCACGCCCGTCTCGCGCCCGTCAGCAATGCGTACTTCCGCTCTTCGTGCTGACCGGTCCAGAAGTGCGCGCTCGAGGACCAAGTACCTGCTGCATAGCGCCCAGAGTAACGGGTCAGGGATCGCACGCGGCTCAGTGGGTTCGATAAGTCCATACAGGCAGATGGGGGCGGTCCATTCTTTGCGGGTCGGAAGGTGACGTGCGTCGGCTTGACGATGGCGATGTGGAGTTCTTGAGCCCGAATTCGTCCGAGTGAAAGGAAATTTTGGAATGTCATGATGGACGGTGGTTGACGCCCATGGCTGTGTCAGGCCTGGTAGTGCGACTCAAAGGTGTGTCCATCACGCTAATATAGGGTGTAGTAGGATATGGTTTCACGCCAAAGGCGTGGGCGCGAACCTATTTTTCCGGGTCAACATACCCTACATCACTCTGCACTTTGCACTCCATAAATTATTGTCTTCGCCATTATTGGCACAAGCTTGAATTCTCGATTATCCACACTTTACTTTAAGCCTTCAGTCCCTCTTCATCAACGACCTCCCACTTGGCGATCGCCTTGACATACTTCCCCCAGAACCCATCATCCGTAGTCATGTATTGCTTCCACTCCTCAGAATTCTCGCCCAACATCCTCCTAGCCCACACCAACGTCGACGCAAGAGTGATGTCGGCGAACGAGGGCACGCTACCGGTGACAAACACCTCGCCCTCGCCATTGGCCTTCAGCAACTTGTATGCCACGGTAAACGCCGTGAGCGCGTCCTTGAGGCTCTGTTCGCGCACGGGGCCTGGCGGCGAGATCTCCGACAGCGGCTTACCAAAGCTCGCCTCCCGCGTGCGCCGGAAGTACTCCTGACTGCGTGTGGGGAGCTGCGCTGCCGTCTCCTCGATGACGACGACGAACGTCGAGCTCATGGTTCTCGACGTGACCGTGTCGAGGAACAGTGCCTGCAGCGCGCGCGTGTGTTCCGGAAAGAGGCGTGGCGTTTCCGGGTACGTCGTATCAAGGTACTGCGCAATGGCATACGAGTCTGACACAACGGCCCCCGTAGTGAGGTCTTGGATCACGGGAAGCGTATACGACGGAGTTCCGTTCTGCACGCCCGTGGGTGCGGCGCCGATTTTCTTGCACACGTCTACAATGTCGGGGTACTCAACCCAGACAGTCTTGTAGGGGAGCCCCTTGATGTTGAGTGCGAACCTATTGAGGGGCAGCGTAGTTAGGTGCTGTGTAGACGGCGGCAGTCTATAAGGGGAGTATGCACGCACCTTGCCCTCCAGGTGTTTGGAGACCAGGCCCGGTCACGCACTGCGTTGCCGGGGATATCATAGAGGATGATGGTTTTCGACATCTTTGATGATGATGCACGTCTGCAGGCTGATAGTCATGGTGCAGAGTTATATAGCTGCTTTCTAGTCGACTGTGAGAGAGATTATTGCCTGCAGCGTACATGGGCCCCACGATGGCACCGATAATCTTCCGCAGCTTACAAATTGGACAAACGTGTTCTTATTAAGCCTCGGGATCATTAGGCTCTGCGGCAGGTATGTTTTGGTGAGTTATAAATGGATGGCAATTCGCAGAGATACGTGCGAAGTGTTGCGAGGGAAAATGAGCTGTCATAAAGGGCTGGAGAATACTGCAACTCAGCTTCATTCAATCATGAGTTGACCAGTACCCACTCTGTCAGTGCTCCTCCGTTTCATCCAAGCTCAAGCATCATCAATCCTCGTCGCAACCTGCACATATCGTTCATCAAGTGACAATCTACCCATGCACCTGGAGACGGCAAGCGGTGGACAGCAATGGACGACTAGAACGATGGGTACAGATATTGGGCAAGCGGGCAAAACAAATTGCTTGGCACGCCATTGCGCAGCATTGCGTCTTCGTTCACACCGTTCATATTTGCTCCCAGGCTGCCTTCGCTGCCGATCCTATGTTTTCGCATGCCGTTCTGGACATCATATGCTTTTGAGCATATGTGCAAACAGCTTGAGTATGGTTTCCCCGCGTAGGGAACGCGACAACAATCGGATTCGCCGCCGAAATGGCCCTGGTTCTGTCAGCAAAACTAGTAGAGAACGCAGCTATAAGGAGAACAAAATTTTACTGCCAGCCACAGCTCCGGGAATAGTGACAAGTTTAGCCGCTTACCTGCCACTGCTACCGGAGGAAAACGTAGAGCTAATCGGAATGACATCGCCCGGCTAAGTTATGTAGAATCCAAATTGGAGTCGTCACTTATCAGTTACATGCAAGCTTCTTGCCAAAACTTTGGAAAGCGCGCGTCGAGTCACTGTTGACCCATGTCAAACAAGCCTTTAGCTTCTCTTGAATCTTGGAGGTTGGAGCCCATGCTGTGCAACACTATAACTTAAACACGATGTCAGTAGCACCCTAAAAAGGCAATTAGCACAAGTAGCAAGACGATCATATCTAGAATCTCCTTCAGCCCCTAACAACATCTTACTGTCGCCTGCGTCGTCGAGCAACTCATGACGGTAGTTCATTTTGAACAATTTGCGTCGCTTGTGCAGCCCACTCTTTGGCATGAGCTCACCCGCTTGAAACTCGAGGTCTTGCGCCTCTCCGAGGATTCTGTCCCGTTGATTGCCGCCTACTCTGCTGGACGAACCGTAAAAGATAGAAATACAGGCCAAGAGGTGCCGCTAGGGTGCACGATATCTGTAGGTGGGGAAGGTTTCGATAAGGATCACAGGTATCGTTACGTCAAATACGTAGGGCTGATCTGTCGCAAAGCTGATCAGAGTACATCGATAGTCTACCATCGTACGCCGTTCCTGCCCAGGGCGTGCTTCAGAACTTCAACACCATTGAGGAATTCAAGAATGCAGACAAACGTGCCCTCTTCAACCAGGTTGCTGACGAGGTACGCGTTCACATAAGGTTTCTAATGAATTGGGCTGATCGCGCTGTAGATTTGGGACAGTATCACTGTGAAACACGATACCTCCGCGCTCACGCGATTCCTCTTAATCACCTTTGCCGATCTCAAGAAATATAAATACTACTATTGGTTTGCTTTCCCAGCACTAGTCGCACAACCGCTATGGGAGATCGCGGACGATTGGGTTGGCGCTGAAACATCATTTCCCGAGTCTCAAGTAAGCTTGCATGCTTTTTGACAATCATTTATTGGCAGATGGCCTCATAATAATCGTGGCGCACTGACTCTTTTACTCAGCTTGAGAGTATACACAAACACCTCGGAGTAGCTGCATGCCCTTTCTTCCTAGTAAGGCCGTCAGAGTCAGGCGACGGCGTCGATATAGCTGTTGTAGAGGAGTTCACGTCTTTTTTCGCCAATGTTCCCTCCCAGTCGGTGTGTATCTCCGTTGGTTGGTTGGTGAGCGACTTAATTAATCTAAGATTGTACTCTTTCAGCGAACGATTGCATTCCTGGATCCCTCACCGCATCCCCAAAACCCAGGCTGGCCTCTTCGCAACCTCCTTGCTTACTTACGTGTAGTACATCCATCAGAGACCGACACCGTGCGCGTGCTGTGCTGGCGCGACACAGAGTGTCCTGGAGAGGGTGGTCACTGGAGGAGCCGCTTTGGCATACTCTCGGGCGGGCAGCAGGACGGGCGGCCCAATACTGTGGGCTGGGAGAAGAACGTACAAGGGAAGCTTGGCGCACGCGTCGCTGACCTCGCCCCCATGATGGACCCAACGAGGTAGGTGTGTCGTATTTATGTGCGACCAATGGTAACCAAGTATGTGATATCAAAGACTGGCGGATCAGGCTGTTGATCTTAACCTGAAGCTCATGCGTTGGCGAATAATGCCGTCTCTTGACCTCGAAAAAATAGCAGGAACTAGGTGCCTGTTGCTAGGTGCGGGCACACTCGGTTGTTATGTCGCAAGGACACTTATGGTGCGTTGTCTTACTCCCGCAATACTTTCCTTGGCTCAGTCCTCAGTTTGATAATGTCGCGGAGTGTAGGGTTGGGGCGTCCGGACAATTACGCTTGTTGATTCTGCGCGCGTATCGTTTTCGAATCCCGTGCGGCAGCCGTTGTTTGAATTTGAAGATTGCCTCAACGGCGGCAAGCCGAAGGCACAATGTGCTGCTGATCGTCTGAAGAAGATATTTCCTGGTGTGGTCAGTGTCAACTTGGTATGTTCTGTACGAAGCGCGCTGTTGATGCGTGAGATATAGAACGCAATCGGCCACTCTCTTTCCATCCCAATGCCAGGCCACCCAATACCTCCCGGCTCCGTTGAGCAGACCAGGGCTGATATTGCAATATTGGAAGGTCTAATAGACTCGCATGACGTAGTCTTCCTGCTCATGGATTCACGTGAAAGCCGCTGGCTGCCTACGGTGCTTAGCACGTCAAAAAACAAGGTCCTATCAGCCTTTGCCGTCGACTAGGATTATGGCTGATATCGGTCTTCTCTAGATTGTGATGAATGCCGCGCTTGGGTTTGACACCTTCCTCGTGATGCGACACGGGGCGCGTACCGCAGCGTCTGACGGAAAACGCCTCGGGTGCTACTTCTGCAACGACATTGTTGCTCCCGCCGATGTGCGTGTGGATCACTCGTGGCAATGAACAGTCTGCTCACGCGATGCTTTAGTCCCTCACGGACCGCACTCTCGACCAGATGTGCACGGTTACGCGCCCAGGTCTGGCTTCCATCGCTGCCTCAACGGCGGTCGAGTTGCTCGTATCGCTGCTTCAGCATCCACAAGGGTATGTATTCCTACTCAGTCCTCTCCGGCGGTGAGCTCACAGTCAAGTCCTAGCATCCATGCCCCCGCACCCCCGCCGTCTACGTCAGACAAGACAGTGTCCGACGCAGCAATTGAAGGTGTACTTGGCATCGTACCACACCAGTTGCGCGGTTTCCTCGCGCAGTTCCGCAATATGCCTATTGTAGGTGCAGCATTCAGTCGGTGTACTGGCTGCAGCGAACAGGTAGGGTGTCGGTCCTGACTTCAGATATCAGGGTTGCTGATTATGGGTGGGCTTAGGTTGTTCGGGCGTACGAGACGCAAGGATTTGACGTTCTGCTCAAGGCGTTCAACGAAACTGGGTTCCTGGAGAGACTGACTGGACTAGACAAACTGCACGAGGAGGGAGAGGCAGCACTAGAAGCTGTAGATTGGGAGGAGGAGGGAGAAGACGACTTTTAAACTGCCACGAGCTTTGTAGGAGTATGGATGCCTGCTTTCTTTGTCTACTGGTGTCGCGTGAATACCCGTCATGTATTGTCAGTGTACTGTA
The DNA here is from genome assembly GCA_003314695.1 of Albatrellus sp. MG142. Taxonomy (NCBI): domain Eukaryota; kingdom Fungi; phylum Basidiomycota; class Agaricomycetes; order Russulales; family Albatrellaceae; genus Albatrellus; species Albatrellus sp. MG142. Next base: position 12,868 of record QLPM01007171.1, on the reverse strand, counting down.
CCTAGACCTCTGCAGCAATCAATTTTGTAAACGTCGCAACCCAACTTCAGTATCGAGGAGGGAAAACTGGAATCTTGCACCACCTAGCTTGATATTATCTGATCACCAACACGCTTTTGTGCAGACGATTCTTGTATGAATTCACGCTGAAGGATGTTGAGGATAGTCATGACGAGAGACATCTTGAACATCTTGGATGTATCGCTTCATATCGAGTGCCCACTGTCTCTGCTTCCATGCGTCTTCATGCAACGCACCTCGCACCACAACCTCCCTCCGTATCCCAGACACGCCCTCACGCTGTCTGCAAACCAGCTTAAACAACTCGTGGCCCATCTCGATAGGTACGAGCTCGTCGTGCTCACTCAGCACCACCATCGTGTCTCCAAGCACATGGTGCAGCACAGACTTTGACGGTGTGTCCCTGACTGCGTGCAGCGCGTCCCAGGTGTCCCACACAAGTGGGCCCATGTAATGGTATGGCAGCCAGCGCTGCGGATAGATTGAGCGTACCATCGCGGGCACGGATGTGAACGCGTTCTCGAGGATGAGTCCACGGATGTACGGCGCATGCGCCTGGGGGAGGGAGGCGAGCACACAGGCTGCAATTGTGCCGCCAAGGGAGTGGCCGTATACGATGTGTGGCATCCGTGGGTAGCGTGTGGCAGTGTAAGTGAGGACATGAGTGTAGTCGGCGGCCAGTCCACGTTGGGTGGGACGCGTGTTTGTGGAGGTCCAAAAGGAACGCGGGGCCACGGCTAGAACAGTCAGAGTTGGGGAATACTTCAGGAGGGCTGAGAAGACAGGGAGGCGGTGCAGAGGGTTGCCAGCGTTACCTGCTTTGGAGTCAGACCCATCATATGTCTTTGATGGGGTGTATGGAATCTGACCTTGGAAGTAGATTAGAATGGTCTGTGGGGCATCTTTCGTCATAGCGTCTTCCTGGCGGATGACCAATCCAGACAGAACGATGCCCTTCTCACTGGGTATCCGAATTTCCTCGACGTTCAACCCACGAGTAGCTCTCGTGTATGCATCCAACTTGTCTGTTCTGGAATCCATGGGAACATATCCTGTCGGTCACGATAAGGAACTGCGCCGCTACGAGTCGTCAAGGTTCCATAATCACCCATGTAGATAATTTTCCTTTGGAAAACATACATCATTACGCACTGAGTGATTGCTCAGCAACTTCATTTTTGGATCAAAGACCGCTCACCTTGTATGTCCAGAGTACGAGTGGGAGACCGAATATCACAGTCACGGTAAGCAAGATCGACGGGCTGTCGGAGCTTGGCTGTAGCCCAATGCCGCCCATGACAAAGAGAGGATTAACAGAGGATCGTAGACGACACCATCTCTCCCCTAATGACTGCGCAACCTTTCTCGACTCTGATTGCACATAACGACACATAGCCCACACACCAAGCTTTCGACCCACCCGTGATGATGTGTGGAGTTGTGAAAACGCCAGAACATGAGGTCTCTGAATTGAAAAGATATTGGAAAGGAGAATGGTCGCAGGGCCTGTGCATCGAGAAGCTCTGACACAGCTTTCCCGCCATAAAGTGCTTTGAAATAGTTGCAAGAACTTGGTTGACATGACAGAAATCAACTGACCACCCTCAATCTGGGAGGAGGCTTGATGCTCGCGGGCTTTCAATTCTCAGTAAAACAATTTCAAGTTGCAGTCGAAGTTACAGTCCATCATACAATGAACATATCTGACTTTACGTACACTACCTTGTGAGCAGAAATCGAGCTGACACTTTTACTGAAGGAAAATCGACGCCAACGGTGCAACACCCGTGCGCACAGTGCACTTGTCTGGGGCAGGAACAGCCCAACAGGGAGCTACATATATAACTAATGACTCTGCCGCTGCGCTCGCTCGCATAAGCTTGCAATCCCGACGGCGGCCCGATTCCGAATTCCAACATTTACTACTATCAATTCTCTCCGATAACAGAGCCTTGTTTTCAATAGTGTCTACGGTGTGAAGGCAGTGAAGTCAGCGTGGCATCATTTAGAGAGACTGCCAGTGACTTCAAGACCCAAAGCCCTCTTGGCACGGCTCTGCAAATTCTACATGTTATAACTGTGATAACAACAGGATTGACCCGAAGGAACGACGGAGAACAGAGACTCTTGGATTGAGGAGAAAATGACGAGCTACTAAGGTCCGATGTAACTTTTTTCAGCCACTTCTTGCCTTTTATGAGCAAACGATACTATCGATCTTAGGGTCTCACACAATTTGAGCAAAGTCACGAATATCTCAGTAGATAGGTCATGGATTGACGTCGGACTCTTCGTAATATCTTTCCATATGTCTAAGCATCATGAATCATATTTATCCAGTGAGGTGTATGGGTGGAACGAATCCACATCGACAGAGTCAAAAACCAGAAATTCACATAGGATTGTCACACGATGTCACTTGTGCCGATTCAGTCTCCGCTTCGGCATTTCAGGGGCACGCTCGATGAAGTTGACCAGATCGCGTCGGTTAAGCACGTCGGAGCTTGAATTCCGATCGTAGCAGTCACGCTCAGTCACCTCATCGTCTGGGGCTAATGTTGCCGGGGTGCGGTTCTGAACCACCCGAACCGGTTCTGAACTCTGAACCGCACCGTTGGTGCGGTGCAGTTCTGGTTAGGTTCGGCTGATCAAACACCGGAGAGGTTCACAGTTCAGGGATCGAGCATACTCTATGAACCGTAGTGAACTTGTTCGAACTGTAACTGCACCAGATTATATTACTTGAAAAGGAAGTGATGTGGTACGCTCCATTATCTTATCTATTCGAAAGGTTACTTACCAGATCCTAACATTCGCACTTGCAAGGCTAATGCTGCACGTTATCCCATTCTCAGCCGTATCGCTCTTGACTATCTGCCTATCCAAGGCTCTTCGGTGCCTTGCGAGCGGGCATTTTCAGATGCTGGATTCACGGACACAAAACGTCGTGCACGGTTACTGCCAGAAAACTTTGGCAGCATTCAAATTGTGAAGAATAAGTACAAGAAAGAGAGGTGATGTGAAGCTGAAATAGCTGCTAAAGAAGCTGTGCGGAGACAGCGATGGCTCGATGATGCTGTAGATGAGGTGCAGAAGCAGACATTGGGTACAAACTAGCTGATTTTAGAAACCTTTTCACACAAATTTCGTTTCTGGGGCAACAAATGGTTCAGAACCGGTTCGAACCTGAACAGCACCTTATGGAACAGGTTCAGCACTGAACCACTGCTTAATGTTCGTGTTCGACATCCTTGAAATACGCTATACAGGTTCAGGTTCAGGTTCGGGCTGTGATCCCTCGAACCGGTCCTGAACCGCACTGCGGCAACTTTATCTGGGGCTCCTAGGTGAACACAAAACAAATGAACTGCCCTCAGATAGTTACTATAGTAAATCATTGGTATAATGAAACATACTTATTTTTCCTGGGGAACCAGATGTATTGGAATATCTTTCCGATGGGTCTGACCCAAATTTGGCTCAATTACACCCCACATGCAAAATTCTGCACCTCTGTTGCCCCTCTGTTTGTACCTCAAAGAAATTTAATGGAACATGCAATACTAGAATACGGGGGGAAAATAACTAAGAGGAAAGAGCAAAGGTTTGTGCTGTAATAATGCATTATGTGCAGTGTGAGCCAGTGGTGATGATACCTAGACGCGCGTGAGGTGCGGTTAGTCGAACGACCATGTGACTCATGAAGGGAAGGCGCGGTTGGGACGCGTTATTTTGACGTGTTGTGGTCGTGTTCATATAGTGCTTCAAGTCGGATTCGTTTTCTCGTGTCTTGCCTCTGCCTCTCGCTTGTACTAATACCCCTTTTCTTTCTTTCGCTCATGTTACCTCCACATACCTCCAACGATGCCACTGACATATTTTCCCTCTCCGACCAAGTATTGGCTGATAGATTACGCTTCATCCAGGAAGTAAGTTCTCTGCGCATTTCTTTGTCCCTACGTTCTGGCATAATGTCTTATTGTCAGATCGGTTTTGGTAACTGGGGAAGTGTCTGGCTATGTAGACCGAAGAACCCTCGGTCGCAAGAACTGCTAGATGACGAGGTCAAGGTCGCTGTTAAGCTTGTTCACCGGTCAAAGACGTCGACAACCGCTGCACGCGTTCGTTCACTGTAAGCAAGCCCTCTCTGATTCGATACTAGTCAGGCAAGCCTTTCACAGATGGAACGAAATGAAGATTGTCCGGTCGTTCAAAGACGACCCCCATCCCTCAATTGTACCATTTCACTCTTTCATTATCACACCATCATATGCTTTGATCACTATGTGAGTTTGAGCGCGTCAGATAATGCAGGGGATGCAACAAAAGTATTGCGGGGCTCACCTAGCTTGCTCATATTGATTGTTTCTGACAGGGAATACCTGCCAGAGCTCGTACCGGTCGAAGTGTCGGAAACAAAAGCAAAGGGGTGGTTCCGCTCGCTTCTTTCAGGTGTTCAATTTCTTCATGAGCGCGGCGTCGTACATAACGACATTAAGTACGCTTCTCAAATCTTTTTTCATTGAATAACTCTTGATACTGGCCACAGGCCCGCCAACATCCTGTTGTCACAACATCGTGTGCCAGTACTTGTCGACTTTGGATTTGCAGAGAAGTATGATGTTTGCTCGTCCAAGGCTTTCCACAGCAACTTAACATACGGAACCCCAGAGGTAAGTTCGATATTTGTATCAACGGACAGTTTATGCTTGACCAATCAAACTTGGTTATCTAGTACCTGTCCCCCGAGCGCGCGCGCGGTCTTCCGCACGATACCCGGAAGTCGGATCTCTGGTCCCTTGGGGTTACCTTCTTCGAGATTCTCGTCGGTCGGACACCATTCGAGAATGCAGAAGGCGAACAGTTTACTACCAAAGAGGATCTCGAGAATTACTGGGGGCGAACGGTGCGCATTTCTCTAAAATCTCTCGTCCAGCTGGTGGATAACAGCTTCATTTCACAGGTGAGAGGTAAATGGGTTGGAACATGGAAGATGTCTAAGGGTGCAGAACGGTTGATCCGCAGGATGGTACAGCCGAATGCGGACTTAAGGTGCATGGCAGCCGATGCCATGGCAGATTCCTACTGGACACAGGCTAAGGAAATCTCGATCCCGTCATCACATAGTGAGCCAAATAACTCCGATTCTGTTTTCATATTTCTGCTAAATAAGTATCACAATTTGGCGCCTTTAAGGGAAATCAGCAAGTCTTACGCTCACCTCTGGGCCATCTCCTGCCAGTACAGAAAAGGACAGTACGAAGCTGATCGACATCATCTCTCCGTGGTCAACACGTCGCCTGAGCAAGGACAGAGAACGCGAGAAGGATCGGAAGCCCAAGGGCGTCAAAGTTGCAGACAAGGAGAATGCGGGAAGCCCCATCCCACCTCCACTGACTGGAATTGGCGCGAAAGTGAAGAAGGACATCATGTCACCTCTCCGCGCTGGTCATGCGCGTTCTCAATCCCAGTCTAGGGTCCAGGTGGAAGGTGCGCATGTGTGTTCGCACGCTTCATGTGCGATCTGGCTGACTTTTCCATATTATGTATTTATTAATCGCTGTCATGGCATTTGCGCATATCAGCCGCCACGACGAAGAAGCGTACAGGCAACGTGCACTCTATTCTTGGCAATCTTACGCCTATTCGCGACTCGCGGCTAGCCATGCCCCCATCACGCGAGCATCGGAAAGAGAATACGCCCTTATCTTCTGCGGCGAAGGAGAACACACATCCAGCAGCCTTCAAAGACAGCAAGAGCGTAGCGTTTGGTGTCACCACACGTCGTCCTGCTCGTACCCGCAAGCCGCTGCCACTTACGCCGAGCAATGCGAATGCACGGCTATCAAGGGTTCCGGTGAATGACAAGGAGTCGATAGGGCGCGTTGGAGGAGCGAGCATGCGAATAGGTGGGGCCTTGGTGGACATGACGGAGCGAGTGAAGAATGAAGGAAATATACTTGGTGCCCAGAGAGGGAGGGAAGTAGTAGTGGAAGAGGAGGAAGAGAGAGGCGAGGGACGGAAACAAGACGAAGGGAAGAGCATGGGGAGTGTCCGGGATCGCATGAGAGAGTGGGAGCGGGAACGGGAGAGATTAAGAGAGATGGAGAAGCTGAAGGAGAATGAGGCGGACAGGATGGAGGAGACCCAGAGTGGTAGCGGGACCGATAGAGAGCGAGATGGAGCAATCGCGGTACCAGTCGCGGAGGGGGTGCAGGCACCCGCGGCGGAGGGTGGTTTCACTTCGGTGGAATGTATACAGGTGCAAAATGAGAGCCCCGTACACAAGATCAAGGAAGAAAGCAGGGTGCAGGTGCATCAGAAGGAGTCCCGTCATTCTATCGCTGCTGTGCCTATCGCTAGCAGGACTACTTCTGAAGGCACCTTCCCTGTGACGCCAAAGTCCTCCGGTAAGCTAGCATCCGTTGTGCTGTGTCATCTCATGAGCTGACAACGCGAACGTGCTTGTTGTGTTTCGCAGACATGCCCGCGTTTTTGGAGAACTCTCTGCCGCCATTTATGTCGCCTAATGAGTCAGGTCTGAGTATCTTAAAGCAGAGCCTGAAGATGTCGCTTGGTCAGTTCCCCCGTGAAGATTTTGTCTATGATATTGCTGATGCTGGAGCAACTTGCAGAGAAGACGGTGCAGCTCTACAAGTCATCCACTCTGGGCCAGTTTGGTCGGCGCTCCACGGCCCAGCAAGCCTCACCGGAGAACAGCGAAAGTCCGTCTTGGGATGATGAAGAGCTTATCAATCAAGGTACGATTCCTCACCGAAGGCTTCCTGACTCCGTCTGATTTGGACGCTTGCATCCACTAGCCAACTCTTCCTTGCCCGTTGTACACCAGGCTATGCTCAATCAACGTATTGGCGCCGACAGCCGAGCCGACCGTATGACGATCTGGATTCAGAATGTCGAAAGTTGGTTGTTCATTTTGAAATTCAGCATTCCAGAGACTAAAACACCGTTGTTTGGACATGCAGAGGTCGTGGAAGACGCACGACAAAACTTCGCCTCGTCTAGTATGGTTCAGCTCCCACCATTGCCTATCGCCCCGCCACCTCAGCGCTCTGCGTCCAAGATCCGCTCAAATCGGTCCTCCCGTCTTCCGCGCAAGGTTCTTGCGGCTAGCCAAATCTTTGATAAGAATAACGACAAGGAGAATGCCGGGCAGTCTGTAGCAGCAGACCAAAGTCTGTTGTCTGCCTCGACCTCACTGTACGCCGCTGCGAATGCGACCATGTACCTTCCTGAGGAGTCGATGGCTTCGGCAACGAATAGGTCGGATACACTCCTGGGCATCACGCAGAGTCCGAAACGTGCACGCCGTGCGACGGTCATGGGCAGATCACCAGAGAAGAGCAGGAGTCTGGACATCGACACCGGATCGCCCTCGAAGCGGAAGGAAAAGTCCAAATCTCACAACGACTTGTTCCGTGCAATTAGTCCGATTTCAAAGCTGGAGTTTGAGCTACAGCGACGTAAGACCACGTTTCCTCGATCGGAGTTTGTGGTACTGATTGGGATGTTCGATGTATCAGTTGACCAGCCGCCCCCACCCCTTCGTCTTTCGGCTATCGTTGATAAGAGCTTATTTATCGCTGAGCCCATAAAGCGAGAGGAGCCGGAAACGCCCCGTGTCCGTGTGTTCTCAGATGATATCGCCATCAGCCCCGGACAGGACAGCCTCGCTGCGTCGCCCTATCAGGTTGAGCCGTACCCTGCACGGTCTTGCTCATTCGCCCCGGCGCCGATCGTGGACTCGCCAACCCAGCGTCGCATAGAAGGTGTCTACGACCGATTCTTAATGGCGACATCTGGCGTCAAGCGTGTCGGGCGTGGCTACCAGTCAGATAACACTGGTCCCATAGGACACATTTCTGGCGCTCGCATGCCAACACCCCAGCAGCACCTCAAGCCTGTCGCGACACGCATGTTCCAGTCCACACGTCGTCCGATGCCGCCGCCTGTATCAAGCGAGGATTTAGTTGAGCAGCGCAGGCCCGCTAGCGTCGACGAGCTCGGCATTATGCACGTACAGTCTGTCGCCGGTGCCGCGGAAACGCCGCTTATGCGTGACGAGCGCACCAACACAGTGCGTAATATGCGCCGCGCGATCAAGGCGATTGTTACCGGCAAGACTGTCGCCAAGACCAAAGCTTGCTGAGCCCTTCCGGGATCCGTTTACACCCTTCCTACTTCCCACATGGTCTGAATGATGTTTCGATTTTTTTTTTTCGTGTTTTCCCTGCTCTCATCGTCACTTGCTGTGACTGCTCATCTCGCTACTCACTGAAGCACTGTTTTCTATTCCGTCACGAAACACTCACCTGTTTATTAAATTTTGCACGACTCATTTCATTCACATCCACAGTTTCAGGTTCACATTCATCACTTTGCATTTTCACGCATTTAACGCATTTTCCTTTCTTCGATCAACATGCTATTATCGCTAATCTCCCACACCTGTCCATCGATATCAACTCTGTCTCCGAGCTTTGCTGTCGCTGCTATCTACTTCCTCGCTGTCGCTTTTACGCCTCGCTTCCCGATGACCTGGCTGCTTTACGAATGCCATCGTACACGATCTCCTAACACGCCCGCTCACGTACATCTACTGACTGCCGCTGTGTACGTTTTGACGCCCCTGGCGCCAAGAGGTTCCTTCGCCTGTCAATACTTTGACCTTCCCCATCAATTTCCACTCCATTTTGACTGCTGCTTTGTTACTTTGCTCTACCTCGTTGGCTATTCAGATGCGCGCTGGGGCTCTGCCCTCTACGATTAGTCGTGAGGCGCAGGCCATTCGTGTGTCCTGATTTGTTATGCTCTATGCTCATTTACATCGTCATTATATGCAATGCTAGTTTCTTTGACAGTGAATAAGTGCTGCATTGCACTGCACGTTGAGCGGCATGTCGTATGACCAACTTCACTGAATGAATACTCTTAGAGACTGACAAATCCGAAGCGTGATTGAGTCACTGGTGGCATTACCATAGTGTCCATGATATGATAAGAATGCATTGCACGCGAGTCCGGTGAGCATTGTGTACAGATGGAAGAAAATAGTTGGATCGTCTCTGATATGTAGCTAGTAAAGTACAGCATGCGAGAAATACGGATCAAATGAACAGGGGGTACTGTACTACGACGGGCCAACACGATTTCGTTGAAGCGTCACGGGTTTGCTGCCCCCAGCTCCCGCGCCCGCCTCCGGCTTCATCCTTTTCGCCAGCGAGTCGGCTGCAGGCGTCTCGCTCTCCTCACGCGCACGCTTCGCAGCTGCGCCGATGATCGACACTCCCCCGGCCGTATCTGACCCGGCCGACAACGCCGTGCCCCGGATATTGAGTGCACCGCGTCCTGCGCCTCGACCACGCCCACGCCCGGCACCTGATGCGGCATTAGCAGGTAGGGGCCTTCGTGGTACGCTTGTAGGGAGCGAACCCCGTGCAGTCCCACGCCCCGTGCCTGTTGTTGTGTCAGCTGCGGTAGGTGGTGCGTTGGTGGTCGAGGTGGTTGATACGGTGGTAGGGGATGTCGCGGGAACTGGGGATGTCGCGGGCGCATGAGAAGCTGACACAGGTGCAGGTGCCGACGGTATAGTCGATGTGGACGCCGACGTAGATGCTGTAGGCGGGGCGGTTGGTGGGGTTTCAGGGATGAGTCCAGCCTTCATCCACCCCTCTACTTGCGTTTCCAGAGATTTCAACTTATTTTGCACCCGGACGAGCTGGCTGTCCTTCAGCTTCATCTTCGTCAGCCCCTCCAGCCTGCCACTTTCCATAGCCTTCGCAATTTCATCCTCGTGCTTAGCTTGTAGCTCGTTCTCGCGCGCAGCAATGGCAGCATCGATGACAGCCTGTGGATTTGGTGTTGCTTCGGCAATGGGAACGCTGGAAGCTGACTCCCTCGCCTTTGATACAGCTGCGTCAATAGCGACCTTTAACTCCTGTTGGTGCTTCTGTGCGAGGCGTCTTTCTAGGTCCCGAAGCTCCTCCTGGTGCTTTTTGAGCAACTCTTCGGACTGTGATGTAGAATTGCTCTGTTGCAGCTCGCTCGTCGCTTTTTCTACCGCAGCCTTAACGGTAGCCTCTTGGTCGGCCACAAGGCGCTGGCGGGCCTTCTGCTGGTCCTGGAGTCTCGTCTGGAATTTTTCCTACGGTTACAACATTAGCTCGCATTTCCGATCATCTACACGGCAGGACCTACATTGGCTAGGCGGAGGCTGCGTGCCTCTTCCTTGGCCTTGTCAACCTCCTCCTTCGCAGACTAGCAATACCGATCAGTCACGGCCTCGGCAAAAATGCTAGTACACACCGTTACTTGGGCTGCTATGTCATCGCGCGACTTGATAAGCTCAGCCTTCTCTGCTTCCCATACTTGGTTCGAGTCCGATGCCGCAGCCGTAGACGAGGTCTTTGTCCAGGATTCCTTCTCAATAAGCAATCGATCGCGTTCCTGTGTAAGGGAGGCCTTCAGAAAAGTCAACCATAACAACTGGGTGCAATGCCAACGATAACGAACAATTTGTGTGTCTCTGTCAGATGTGTCGACGAGGGCCGGAGGCTTCTGCCGTTTCTCCTGTTGGAGAGCTTCCTCAACAATGGCCTTCTCATTGCGTAGCTTCTCAAGTTCCTGCGCCAGAGTCTTCGAAGCGTCACTGGGGTCGGCGCCACGTGAGGCTTTAAGAATGTCACGCTCCGCAGTGATAGCTTTGAGTTGAACCTGGAGCTCCTGATTGTTGGCGATCAGCTGGGACTTCTCGGAATTCATCTGAGACTTTTCGGCATTCATCTGACCCAAGCGGTTCTTGAAGTTCTGGGTATTCTTTTGGAGGATGTCCTTATGGGCGGTGACAGACTTCTCGAGAGCCTCGATCTGTGAGCGTATCCTAGTTTAAGCATCGAAGAAACCGATCGTATGAAGCGCGTACCCTTTGAATGTGTGTCATGTTCTCGCTGCCACGAGTGGAAAGCAATGCATCGACCTCAGTCTTTCGAATCCGCAACTGCTCAATCTCGTCCTTCAGTGACTGGACCTCTGAAGGGTCGGTACGGTCGTACTGAACAGTCGTTAGCTTCCTAATGTACAGCACCCATGAGTTTAGTTACCTTCGACAACAGTTGAGCGTTGCGTTCTTGCCATTTACGACTCTCCCCTTCAAGCCGCGAGACATGCTGTCTCTGCGCCTCGAGTTCCGCCTGAGTAATACGGACCTGCTCTTGCAGTGGCTCCAACTCAGAAGTGAGCGCCTTAACCTTAACATCGAGTGCTCTTGCACGCTTGGCATGCGACTCAGAGTCCGTGCGCAGGGTAGCGTTACTTTCGCGCAGGAGGGTAAGCTGATTAATCTTCTCGATAAGTTCCGCGTGCTGGGCATCGCTCGCAACAGACGCAACGGCACGCTCACGTTCCTGCGAACTCGAAGTCAGTGAGAGCTCATGGCCGCGATCGCGGGGCAAAAGTACCTCAGAAAGTGCTGTACGGGTCTCTTCAAGATCCTTGCTCAAATGTCCGATTTGTCCCTTGAGACGGGTGTTCTCCTGCTTGCTCAACTCGAGCTGCATATCGACAATCTCTTTCTCTCTGCGCAAGTAAGTGATAACGGCACGCAGCTCAGACAGTTTCGCATCCGCATCGTCAGAAGCGTCCACCTCTCCAGGTGTAGTGACCGCATCAGCGGCCTGACGGATACGTGCGGCCTGGGAACTGACCGAGTCCAAGTGTTGGTGGAGAACCTTATTCTGCTCAGACAGCTCCTTAATCCTAAGTGCACATATCAGCGACCGGGTATTACGACAGATCGTGAGACTCACCTCGTCGTGAGATCACCCATCTCCTTCTCCAAAGTCTGCTTTTGCTGAGACCAGCTGGTTTCTGAAGACACCAATTTAACCTGCGCCGTTTCAGCAGCAGCAAGGTTGCTCCTGGAAGATACTTGGACACTCAAGAGCTGCTGTTTGAGCTCCTCGATCGCCTTGATAGAGTCCGCGTGAGCGACAACTTCGCGAGAATATTTGTCTTCCGCAGCCTAGAGAGCACATGGTCACCAACAATATCGGCACTATGCGGCACGACAGACTGACTTTGATACGTTCCTCCTGCTGACGGACCTCAGTCTCGCGACTTGTGCGATCGTCTGCCGAAGATCTCTCGGATGTCGTAAGGTCCACAATGGTGTCTTCCAATGTTCTCTTGTCATTTGTCCAGGACTCGCGTTCGGAATCAAATGCGCGCTTCATGTCGGCCAGGGCCTGACGAGCCTCAGACAACTCCTGTTGCATCGAATGGAGATTCTCTTGGAGAACGCTGGATTCAGACTAAACCGATGTATCAGAACGATCACAGAGCGAAACCAATCCCTATTCACCTCATGCTTGGCAATCTGAGCTTCAGCGGATGCCTTGTACTCGTCGTGGGTAGCGTTGAGCGTGGATAACGCCGCCTCGCTGGCTTGGCTGATCTCCTGGAACTGTTGCACATGGCTCCGAGCAGCGGCAAGGTCAACCTGGGCCACTTTCAGTGCAGACCTTTAACGGCACGATCAGTATGTGAGTACGGCGTGTGGAAATGGCGTGATGTACCGTAACTCCGCTACCTCGACTTCCAATTGCTCTTCCCTAGGCAAATCCCCAGAAATCGCAGGCTGGAAAATACTGTTCACACTCGAAGTACGGCGCTCATATACCGCCAATTTCTCCTCATTGCCTTGTAGCTGCCTAGAGAGTCCCTCGACCTTCTCCTCAAGGTGTTTCCTGCTCGTTTCCGCTTGGATAAGAGACTCGCGTGTCTTAGAGAACTCTTCAGTCTGAATAGTAAATCATCATCAAACGCAAAT